>CP137676.1:32339236-32369983 GCA_037976565.1 Mesocentrotus franciscanus | reverse complement strand
ATCTGATCATGATTATTGTTTGAAGTGCAAATGCACAGAAAATTATTATCATTTATTTTATGATTGTGTTTACTCAAAAATATTTTGGAACAAAGTCTTAATTTTTCTCAGAAATACAGAAGTATTGTTTGATAATGAAAACATTGATTACAGTGACATAATTGTAGGCAAGCAATGTGATTATATAAATTCTAAATATGTAGTTTTTAAAAACCTTTTAATTAATTTAGCTTCTTATGTTTTATATACACAAAAAAGAAAATGTAATTTTACAAACATATTCGACATTTATTTAAAAGAAATATTATGGAGGGCAAATGTTGAAAAGTATCACCTCTGGAAAAAAATGTTAATTATGTTTAAAAAAGTTTAATTAATTTTGTGATATAAGTATAATTCATATGTTTTTCTTTGTATTCAGAATAATTATGTGTTTTTTATGTCAGTATTATTCAATTAATAAATGATGTTTAAAAAAAAAGCTATTGATAAATAGTGAGGCAATGACGTCACAAACTGATAACCAAGTTGGCAATTTGTGTAGTGATTTTCTAAGTTCCATAGTTTTTTATACTTTTAAACAAATTAATAACTTCCTTTGTCGGTGTCCGATTTTACTCAAATGTTGTTTGCTCTGTTTCTATTGTTTTTCTGCATCTATTAAAAGCAAATTATTTTTGGAGTGGACTTAGCCTTTAACCCTAATAAGGCCGGGCTATTTGAGTTCTCAATACGGCCGGGGGCCATTATGGCCCCCCCTTAAGATCTCGGCCGTGAAACGGCCGATCGCCGCGAAAATTTGCATGCATGTCAAGTGAAGTGTATAGAATAATATAGCAATTTCAATTTTTGAAAAATTACTCATTTGCATATTTATGGTAAATTATGCAAATAAGGTCAAAAATTCATATTTTTACCCATAAATCATATATTCTTCATATTTAAGCTTTCTTTTCCACTACATATATTTGTTAGACCATTTGGAATAATATTACGAAAAAAAAATTTGGAAAGCTAGGTTATTCCTTATGTTATCTCTTGTTTTGATCATTTCTTATGTATTTCATTGTTTTTTTAACTTATGTATTTCATTGTTTTTGTTGTTTTATTTCATTTCTAACTATAATTTAACTATTTTGACCCCCAAAACAAACACCTAAACTTTAAACAAAACCAAATAACCAATGTTTTATCTCTTTTTAGGAAAAATGATATTTCCATATGTTTTGTACACAAATCACGAAAATTAGCGATTTTCGGGCCGACATGTAAAGACAAAAGGTCACGTGACTTTGTAACGGTAGGTCCGATTTTCAAAAAAATTGTTTTAAAAGATGCGCAAGACTCGAAAGAATAAAGTCATGAAGCGGCGGGGCGTCATCCGTATGCGTTCCCGAACAATCAGAAAAATCGCGGAGGGGGCCATGATGGCCCCCCCCGGCCTTATTAGGGTTAAGTTGGCCCGGGCTTATTATTTCGTTACTTGCGCTAAGCAAGGCTATCATGAGAAAACGAGTGCATGCGCCAGTACTTTCCAGGCAATGTTTACATTGTTAACTTTGCCTTTTCTCACATGGCGCGTCAAAGGCCGCGAAATAAAATCACATTTTCACCTATTGGAAATAAGTATCTTTAGCAGTCATTTTCACGCGGCGCAAAAATGACCGCACTAATCGCTGACGCAGTAGCTATGGGGCGCCACGTGTTACCCTAGTTTTTCGATATAAAAGCACCTCATTTTGTCACAGAATTCATTCAAAACCGTCTTTTGTAAAAAATTACGTTAAACAATTTATTTTGTTACAAAATGAACTAAAAACAATTATTTTGTTACAAAATGAACTAAAAACAATTATTTAGTAACAAAATTATGTTAAACAATTTATTTTGTTACAAAATGACTTTGTGCCGAATTCATTCTGTAATACAAAATGTTGTTTAATTTGTGGACGGAACAAATTCTCGTACGCGTAACTTTTGTTACGAAATGCGCGGAATGCACCTTTTTTCTGGCTCGACACAAAAATAAATGCACGGACTATAATTCCGTGAACAGAATGAAAATGAGTACGCGTACGAAATTTATTCCGTCCACAAAACAACATTTTGTATTACAGAATTAATTCGGTACAAAGTCATTTTGTATTACATTTTGTATTACAGAATGAATTCGGTACAAAAATTGAAAATGAGTACGCGTACCAAATTTATTCCGTTTTGAGTGTATTCTGTGACAAATTTAAATGAGGTGATTTTATACCGAAACACCTGGGGGCGTTTCATCAACATTTGTCCACCGACAATTGTCGGTGCTGACTAAATTTGACCAATCAGAGGCTTGGAAAATAGTCGGTGACAATACAATTGTCGGTGAAAATGATATTAGTCAGTGAAAACCACCGACTAATTGTTTCATGACACGCCCCCCAGGGTAACACTTGGCGCCCCAAGGCGCAAAGTGTTACCAAAAAAGGGTAACACTTGGCGTCCCAAGGCGCCAAGTGTAACCCTGGTTTTTTGGTACAAAATGTATTCGATACATAGTCATTTTGTAACAAAATGAATTCGGTACAAGTCATTTTGTAACAAAATGAATTCGGTAAAAGTCATTTTGTAACAAAATAAATTCGGTACAAATCATTTTGTAACAAAATGAATTCGGTAAAAGTCATTTTGTAACAAAATGAATTCGCTAAAAATGATTTTGTAACAAAATGAATTCGGTACAAATCATTTTGTAACAAAAATTAATTCGGTACAAATCATTTTGTAACAAAATGAATTCGGTAAAAATCATTTTGTAACAAAATGAATTCGTTAAAAGTCATTTTGTAACAAAATGAATTCGGTACAAATCATTTTGTAACAAATGAATTTGGTACAAATTTTGTAACAAAATGGATTCGGTACAAATCATTTTGTAACAAAATGAATTCGGTACAAATCATTTTGTAACAAAATTTCATTCGGTACAAATCATTTTGTAACAAAATGAATTCGGTAAAAATCATTTGGTAACAAAATGAATTCGGTACAAATCATTTGGTAACAAAATAGATTCGGTACAAATCATTTGGTAACAAAATGATTTCGGTACAAATTATTTTGTAACAAAATGGATTCGGTACAAATCATTTTGTAACAAAATGAATTCGGTACAAATCATTTGGTAACAAAATGAATTCGGTACAAATCATTTGGTAACAAAATGGATTCGGTACAAATCATTTGGTAACAAAATGAATTCGGTACAAATCATTTTGTAACAAAATGGATTCGGTACAAATCATTTGGTAACAAAATGAATTCGGTACAAATCATTTTGTAACAAATGAATTCGGTACAAATTTTGTAACAAAATGGATTCGGTAAAAATCATTTTGTAACAAAATGAATTCGGTAAAAATCATTTTGTAACAAAATTAATTCGGTACAAATCATTTTGTAACAAAATGAATTCAGTACAAATTTTGTAACAAAATGAATTCGGTACAAATCATTATGTAACAAAATTTATTTTGTAATTTATTTTGTTACAAAAGTTTTTAACAAAATAAAATTTTGTTGCAAATTAATTTTTTTAGTTCATTTTGTAACAAAATAAATTGTTTGACATAATTTGTTACAAAAGACAGTTTTGAGTGAATTCTGTGACAAAATGAGGTGATTTTATACCGAAAAACTAGGGTATAGAAACATCTATGCCTCGAATACTAAAGCAGTCCATATATCTTTTATATACCGAATTCACAAAAAAAATCTACAAAGAATTCTTGCCTTATCCTGTTCTTGAGTAAAGATTGGTTAAAACATCACAGAAAATCTGAGACACTATCTGTTAATCTTCGCTGGAAAGTTGCCTGAATGTTACGATCATTCGGGTATCGCACACACGCTGTATGGTATCCGCGCTCGCACAAAGAAACTTTTTACACGTAAACCAATGGGGATCTCAGCAAAATTTAAGTATGCGGCCCGTTACCCGGGCAACGGGCATCTTTCTCATTAACTATTGACCGTTACACGGGAAATTGTTCGTTTCTTTACGGGCGTGGCTAAAATCATGCCTCAATTTCGACCAATCAGATGCCAAGATTTATTCAAGCTACTAAAGAGAGGTATATAAAGAAATTTAGCGCATGTGCCTATTCCACCCAATGTTTGCATCGTTTATTTTGCATTCACTATTGTTTCATTTTTACACGATGCGTCAAAGATCGCGCCAGTTGCTGACGCAGTCTTATGTCAGTGTCACGAGCAACGTGCATTACTCTCTTTGCCGTCATCAAGAAGGATTGCTATTAATTGTGTTCATCAACTATTTGATTTTACGTTTATGCGATTTTTAGGGATTGGAGGGAGTGCTATATACACAGCATCTACAGCTACCATTCGACAGCACTACTCTGACCGTCACTACGCCCTAGCTAATGGAGCTGCAATAACTGGCATCCCGATGTCGATGTTTGTGTACTCCCCAGTATTCCGGGCCCTTGCTTTTGCCTACGGATGGAGAGGGGCTTTAGTCATTGGCTCGGCCATATCGCTCAACACTGTCGTCATTGGCGCACTCATGAAACCCGATGTCATCAGAAAGCGAGGGCCCATGGTCGGTGATGAGGGCATCACACTATGCAAAGTCAATGACCACGACGACGATGAAGGTGATGTTGACAATGGGACTAATGAGCTGCTGCTTCGATCATCCCCGTCTGACCATCAACCTACTGCTACTGTTCTGGAGTTTCCAGAATCACACGACCAAGGAAGTTCTACACTAGTTGGTAAAGACTGTAGTGGATCACTGAACAACCAAAGTTGTTATCCGCGAGCAGCAATGGGCATTACAGTCCCATGTGATGATCAAGAGCAACATGGTGATTCGGATGAAGATATCGACGAGAAAAAGACTGAGATTCAAAGTCTTGCGACTTTTAATACAAATGGCGACATCCATTCAGGAGTCTCTATCTCGAATGACAAAGAACGTCCTCAATCCACATTCTCTGGAATAGACCATGTTTCTAATTGTAGTCCATCTAGTGTGAATGAGATGCAAAATGATGACAAATATAATAGCATCGAGAATGCAAGGGTTGTTAAATCTACATTTAGAATATCCAATCTTTTCAAGTTTAGTGCCAAACCCCTCACGAGGACAAACAAAATGTGTCATGTGGCACTCCTTGTCGCCATATTTTTCCTTGCAGCTACCTACATAACTGCTAACATCTTCATCGCCTCTGCTGGGACTCATGGAGGACTCTCTCCTATGCAAGCAGCCACACTTTTCTCCGTCTTCGGGGGGTCTCAGGCTGTTGGTCGTTTCTTCAATGGCATCCTTGTGACGAAGGGTTACGTGAAAGCCGTGCATCTCTTCATAGGCGCGCAGATACTGATGGCATCAGCCTCTTTGGTCCTCGGACTTCTGATGAGGGTTTACGTGGTCGCCATGTTGGCATCATTGGCGTTGGGAGTGTCCGCCGGGGCTATCATCTCACTCAACATCGTCATGCAGAGGGTGATCGATGACAGTGCGACGTCGATCTCGTTGGGATGGCTAGTATTCGTCGAGGGTGCCGGTGGCCTCTTCGGCAATTATGCATTAGGTAAGTCCTTTCTCCGATTGACAACATTATCAATTTCATTTGTCTTATTCTTGAAGATTTTGTTATGCCTTTGTACTTGTAGTGACGATGTTGTTTACACATGCATTTTAAATCTCGCGTACGTCTAATAGTTTTCTAAGGATGGATTTGATAAGACTATGATGAGAAGCAATAATGTAGCCTGGGTTCAGCCATTCAGGGGCTCTGGTGTCACGGGGGAGGGGCCTCCGGTCTTACGACTCTGGGGGTCGTGAGCACCGTTGAGGCCATCAAGTATAGGGGAGGGTGTTTGAGATGATTATGTCATATTTTCCTAGTGCTATCCCCATCTTGTTTGCTTTCCCTCTCGCCTCCTCTCTATCCTCTTTCTTTCCTTCTCTCTTTCTTTTTCCATTCGCTTGGTGATACAGGTGCCTCCGTCTCTCCTGTAAAGGCTGTTGCTACACCACTGGTTAGAAACTATTATTAACATTCATGAAAATTCTTTCAAATGAAAAGATACATAATTCTCATTATTCTTACAGGATGTTCGTAATGCAAGTATTGTTGGTTCGTCCGATAATTCCTTTATGAACTTTTGTTTTTCTGTAGGTTACTTGACTGATAGCTTTATGCTCATGTTCATTCTGGCTGCAGTCTTCACATCCCTGTCTGTTGCCCTCAGTGTTATCATCCTTATACTCAAGAAGCGGGAAGCGGTGTCCAACAAAGCAATCTAGACTTCCTGGCCGATTCAGCCTTTAGAGAAAAGATACAGTTTTCCAGGATATTAACCCTACTATATGATACAACTTATTAAGAACGCATGTGCCATTCAATTAACTATAGCTGATGTAGTGTTTTTATAAATTAAAACAAGTATTGTGTTATCGTCTTTATCTGTAGCAATCGTCACCAATATAAAACTAGAATATGCCTATTCTAATTATTCATTAATGATTAAACAAAAGTAATTCAACCGGGAAGTGAAATTTGTGACAACATTTCTAGCAGTGGCGTAGGTGAAGGGGGCATGACGGGGAGAGAGGGGCACGTATCCCCAATTAAATAATGAACAAAAGAATATAAAGAGAAAAAAATGAGGAGGGAAAAGACAGGGAAAGGGGGATAGATGACGAGAAAAGATAATTGAAGGACCCTCTTAATTCCACTGACCCTCTCCCTAATCAATGGCCTTTAACAAAAAAATGATAATATAATCTGGATTTATATAGCGCTTAATACGAAATACTGTCGCTAAGCGCTTTACAGATATTAAATTAGCACTATACACAATCTATACAGTCATCATTATTTTGTGGCAAATGTCACTGTTATTAAACATATATATCGAATAATCAAGTTCAGTAACTGAATCAAAATGCCATTTCTAAGATACGATTAGTAGCATTGAAAAGCATTTGCATGCGTTCATCTTTTCACATGTGTGTGAAAAAAATTAATGATAAAGGTAAATTGTGATTTCTACTGAAATCGCTACAATTTCAATCCCCCATTGCCCACACCCCCATGATTATTGGAATTGTAGGGCACAACATTATTATTTAGATGTGACAGAATGATGTTTTTTCAGAAACCTTTTCTATATTCTACCTTGGAGACATGGGTGTCGATCCGGGGGTGGCCTGTACAATCATCCCCCCAATAATTCACCATCAAAAAAAAAAAAAAAAATGAAGAGAAAAATTAATGATGAGAGCCCGATGAGAGTAGTTAAAGCTAAACTAGAGTACTGGTAGTAAAAGCGTATTGACAACAAAACTGGTAATTTATGGTCATAAAATGTTCGATGAACACTAAAATAGTAAATGTAATCAATATTTCTCTATTATCATGACGCATTTAGAAGAATTCGGGTGTTAAAACAACCCTCGTCGTATACCCTTTTCGCGAGGAAACCGTTGAATGACTTGTTTGAATCTCCTAACGGTCTAACGCCCTCTCTCGGTTGGAACGTAAGTTTTATATTATGTTTTTAAGAAACAGACAGTTTGTATGAGATCAGGAGTGGAAATTTTCTGTCATTTTGAGAACCAAATTTTGCTTCAGTGATATTCTGTTTCATTGAATTGAGTTTCCTGCAGAGAGGATTCAGGTTGTTTAATTAAAGAAGGAAGAGAGTCAAATGAAGAACCAAAAGCAATATGTTTTTCATTTACTAATGAGAACTATTTTTTTTTGAGATCTCCTTACACAGAATATTGGAATGGGTTTTTCACGATGAATGTTGTTTGGAGACATCAACTCCGTTTTCGCATCCTATAACACCTTATAAATTCAGACCTACTTTTTGTGTTACTCAGTACGGGAGCCTATTCACATACAAGCTATGCTTTTTATTTAGGCTCCCCACATTTTACATTGTTTTACCTTACCTGGCATAACTATACATTTCGAAACTTCGTACCTATTTTCCATACATTATACTTGATTTGAAATCTTAATTTTTTTTTCGTGTGTTTGTAATCTACGCCTATACGCTTGTATAAAAAAGAAGAATTTAAATTGTTTTTTGATGTAAATGTGGAACAAATAGACTTCAAACTTCAAACTTCAATATGCATAAAATGTATGTTTCTATCACCAGGAAATAAAGAATTTTCTGTCTACATGAACCTTTCCTGGTTGCTTATTAATGCATTTGCCCGCTGGTAACATAATACTTTCACAAGTTGATATCCCTCACCATTGGATTTTTGTTTTGGTAATGTCTAAATTTCGTTTAAAAATAGATGATATCAGTCTGGTAGGCCTACACTGCAGACAAGAGTCAGGACTAACATTTAGCATATTATTCATTTTATTACCACTCTTATATTCTCTGAAATGTTATCTTTATTGAGGGTGACTTGAAAATGTTATGGAAGGGAGGGGGTGCAACCTGCCACACGCTTCTACCTCTTGGTTGCTTTGATCCACTGCCGAAAATATTTTGGCACCTATCATCCCCCCAACCACGGATACAAATCGACACCCCTGCTTGGAGATACGAATGTATATTATCTCCATGATTCTACCATAAAGGCCTATTCTCTAATCAAACTCCTCTAAATGATCTGATATCAGGGGTGTGGGTACCTCCTGGAACATGCTGCGTAAAAATCTTTTGGGAATCTGACATCCTTGTGATCGGATATAATAACGTCTCCGAACGAAATCTGGTCATCTCATAAAAGCTGGACTTTGTATCAATTAAGATCGAGGTTTCTGCCTCTATATTTAGACATTTTATCCAACATATTTCCGCAGGAAAATCTGAAATATTTCCACTTTCCTATCGGCAGCTGGAAATCCGATAAGAGATCATGCCAATTTGACAATAACTCTATTTTCTTTCTTTTCGCTTTTAGACTGCTGTATATACGCTGTAAACTACATTGTTTATCACGATTCTGCTTCGCGTAGCAAATGAATGTCGTCAATATTTAGTAAGCTATATATAATGCAATCTTTTGTTAAAAGATTATCCCCATCTCATTAATGATCTAAAGACACTAAACGAAATCGACGAGAGAGTTGCACTTTCTTTCATTGTTCCGTTACCTTGGTAACGATGCTCCCAGGGACCAGTAAAAGTGGCGTAGGTCTCTACCGTGCCCTAATTAAGTTGCTTTTAATAGAGCAGGAAATGAGAGAAACGGGTCAGTGAAAGTTTGAGCAAAAACTGATTATAAATAAGAAAGTTATGAAATGTTGAAGGCGCGATTAATAATCAAACACAATTGGCAACAAAATATATATTTTCCCTTAAGAAAATGTTCAATCATACATTAACCTTATATACAATTATTCCAAATCTTTTTTTCTACAACCCCTGTAAGAAATAAATATATTCCGTCATCACTAACTAAGAAAATGAAAGTATATGTAATTTTCTGTCACGAGAAAGCATATTGGACAGGAGCTCGCAAGATACGTCACAGCTTTGCCACTGTGTGTTTGTTTTATCGCAACTTAAAAAACTCATAACTATACCTATTTTTCATCGAATTTTGCTCAAACTTTCACCGATCTGTTTCTCCCAATTTTCTACTAAATCTATTAAAACCAATTTGATAGTATAGAGTCTCTATTGAAACCTACTCTTGATCTACATTCATTATTATGAGAGTTAAGTTATAACAACTAGCCAGAAATTTATTTTCTAGGTGACGCAAATTGCCATTATTAATTTTTGGTCTATCCATGGAAGGGTCCATGGTCTATCTATGGCCGTGAAACTCGATCTGACTGGACATAGCAAATATCAATAGCCCATTTTATCATCTAAATCATCTATTCTGTCCGGATAAATTGCAGGGAGACCGACGCCACTATAATGTATACTCGGACGTTTAGTGTCCGGACAGTAATTTGAGGAAGTTTACATGCAAAATTTCATAAATCGGTTAAGACTTCTGATGGAAAATGATTATTATATAGGACGAAAATTTATGATGGTTAGCGCTATTTGAAACATACTTTTCAAAATACTAATTTCCAGATTCTCTACCAACAAGTATTCTGGAAAATTATAACCGTCATGTGATTGAAAGATCGTCTTGTAAACCTTAATTTTGCAGGATTTAGACCCAAACGAAGGCTTACCGTCTTAGTAAGCAAGCAAGAAGAAGAAGAAAACGTAGAAGAAGAAGAAAAAAGAAGAAGAAGAAGAAGAACTGATCTAAAATCTCTCTTGTTTTCAAATTTTGTATGAGATGTTTCCAAGTATCACGATGTTGATGTCATCATAAGCCTTTTGTAATTGATTGACTGATTGATTGAATTGTATTTCTGCGTTGAATAACATTATACAAAAATATATAAACACATTTTCAGACACTAACTAATTACTTTCAAACACATATTTTTTTTTTCAAAAGAAGATGTACGTACATTATTGAAACCATATACAAGGAAAGAGGGAATCCGTTGGAAGCGATAGACCGAGAAAAAGGTGGAGGAGGAGGAAGAAGAGGAGGAAGAAGAGGAGAAGAAGGAGAAAGATGATAGAGAGAAAGATAGAGAGAGAGAGAGAGAGAGAGAGAGAGAGATGGAAGCTCAAGAGGAGGGATCACAGGGGCGGGTCCAGGGGGGGATATATGTTCAAATAAATGTTCAGTTTATGCCTCAGAATGTAACATAGAGCATCCTAAGGTTTAACATTTTCCGGGGCCCTTAAGCGCACCCGAACCCCACGCCATAAAGGCTTCGCGCTCGCAATTTCGTACATTTCACGCCCCCTTAAAAATCCTGGATCTGCCCCTGGATCAATTATGGCAGATGATTGGAAGAGGGAGAGATAGAGAAGGGAGAAAGAGTAAGAAATAAAGAGAGAAAGAGAAAGATAGATAGAGAGAAAGAGAGAGAGAGAGGGGGGCGGGGATAGACCTCACAGTTAAAGTGGCCCCATGGAGAAAAAGCATCAGTAGCACAAGCCTGTAGGGGGTGCTAGCAGCTTTTTATGGCTCATCAATATATGTTTGTGTTTTGCTTCACCAAAATAAAACTAATAAAAACAGTTGCAATCATTTTTTTGTTTCCTCTTTTATTGTGCCGCCTTTACAGTAGTCAATGCTGTCAAGGCAACGTAAAAATACCAGTTCAAAGAAACATTAATTTTATACCAGTTATTTCTTCCACAGTTTCTCCACATTCGTGTGTATTTCATCCTCCTAGTAAGCCCTGTGCCCCCTCCTGAGTGCCCCCTCAATAATGGACCCTGCCATGCACTGCTTAACAAAAATATTAGCGTGTCTTTAACATTGCAAGGTCTAAATATTTTATCGATTCCGTAAGAAAACACCTCTTTATGATAATATGAATTTTACATCAAGCTCAGTGGTCTCTTATGTTCCTTAAAGAATTGTTTTCATTGTTGATTTGCAATTCAATCCAGCGACATTTAGGAAGCAATTATATTTCTTCCAAGCAAGGACTTATGATGATAATGCTTATCTAAGAGGAAACAGCTTGTCTACGAATTACAGCATTAGAAAACTAGAGCGGTTTCAACTGTATGCAATAGGGACTTTTAGATTTTACACGGCGAGAACGTGGACTGCCACGGTGACATCCTTTTAACGTAATGTGACGTCCTTTTAAGGCACTGCCGGGCACGGGCCAGTGCCTTGAAAGAGTGACACACGTTGCAGTCCACTACGTCGACGTGCAAATCTAAAAGTCCCTATTATCCCCATTATACGACTTCGATGTGCTCTGCTCAGGTTCACATGGTTCAACAGACATGTTTTAAAGGTGTTTGTTTGTTCAGTGAACATGGTGAATGCACAGGCAACAACAATTCATTTTTCTAAAGCCATTTGCTGGTTTGTATCGGTGAATTGTTATTGCAAGTTACGTCATATTGTATTCTGTCGTGCATTCGTGTTGTTATTCTGTGGCCGTCTCAATTTCTCAGGGGATTTTCCTATTTCATATTTTTAGTGAGCCTTATTTCCAGTCTGTCCGCTACGGTTCGCTGGCTATAGACAGAGTGATATTTGAATAGATTTTGATCAAGGAGCTTCATGATTTGGTTTGATTTGATTTGATTTGAAGCTGTATTTATTTTGATAATTGTCTGAATAATAATTGTTTCTTATTAAGCGCTTTTACAGAATACTGTTCAGAGCGCTGATACGTACAACACAAACAAAAAATGTACTAGGAACAATAACATTTATACATACAGTACTTAGCAGTAAACATAGTGATTATCAATTTACAACGATAATAAATAATATTCATAACAATGTTACAAAGGATAAGGATGTAACAATAGGCATATGGCATCAGACATGAATATCATCTGGCCTTGGATTGGAAGAAGCTCAGTCAGTTCATGTCGATAACCGGCGTATAGACACGACCTCTAAACGCGATGCTAATGAAACATGATCTATTCAAACGTAGAGAAGAAAGATAAAGCTATATACCAGCTAGTCTATCAATCTCTCTTGTCAATTTCGGAAAGTGAGCTCAACGAATTCAATGCGTGACACAGCATAGCCCCTAATTCTCAGTGTATCAAATCTCGATGTATATAGAGAGGATCAAATGATTTCAAATCTGTGGTCATTTCCAAACTGAGACATTGTCAACACCTAACAGTTTTAACTGAAAGGAGCATCATTGCATCCAGTAAATAAATACTAGTTTCACACCTGGTCTCCAAGTGACCTAATCTATAGGCCTACTTGACGTCGAACTTGACTACGAAAAGGTCGTTTTTCTCGAAAGATGATGTCGGGCTTAAAACGATTACTTTCGCTTTGGCGGGTGTCGATGGCGTTGTTCACATGCCTCTTCTTTTTTGGTGTTTTTGTGTGCTTGCCGGTGGTCATCGACGATATCGCAGAAGACCTTCATACGACCAGGGCCTTAATCGGAATTACGATGGCGATCTATGTCGTTCCTTTCGGTATCTCAGGTTAGATTATATATTTTTTTTTAGCCAAACTATTCCAAAATAGGCAATATGAACATGAACATCGATGTGACTTTATCCCAACGATGATAAAGGGGACCTATAGCTTTAAGAGTATAGTACTTGAGGACATTATACGGGCACGAGTGGGATTGACGCCTTTTGCTCTTATATATAAACTCTTGACTTTCTAAATTGTGACACTTTTTACTAATGAAAATTTCAGAAATGACATATTCGGTTACCTCCTGCCCGAATATGAGAGTATTTAGAAATCTCGCTGCCCAAATAATGATGATATTCGGGCACCTCGATCGCTGCTTAAATATGTACTAATAAACCGCAATTTATATTGAGGTGAGGTTTACGTGTGTCTTTAGTTAACCCAGGGTTAAGTTTATTCTGTGGTTAAGTTGACCCTGCTATAAATAAATGTTCCACCAGAGAAATATTTATCAATGCCATCTAAAAAGTTCAAATTGACTATCATCTCGCCATGGTGGAGATATGACGTATTCTTCTCGCTTCTAAACATGAACTAGATAAAATGACCCTTCGAAGGTCTGATCTTAAATTTATCGACCTTTGATACTCCAGACCTACAGGCAAACGATTTAGATGACATATTTTATGATCCCACGGGGAGTGGAAACTACCTCGCACTTTTGGTCAGCTAAACGTGTATTCTTCGCTCAAGGCCCCAATTCAATTCCAAATTTCCAACGTTATTTAAATTACACGAGGGTTCGTAGCTTTCTACAAAATACACAATAAAGAATTGGCCGAAAATAACCTCGTGTCAAGTTAAGCTGAATGAATGCGGGTATTATTCGATGCCCAAAAGGTTGTAAAACGACTTTGAATTAAAGGGAGACAAAAATCTTTTCTCAAAGTGTGTGTGTTGATGCAGGGAAGCAGGGTGCGATCCAGCCGGGGGCAATTATCAAGAACATGAAGCAAATAGTAAGCATCTAAAAACTTCAGATGCCTGTTTGATTATGATTTAAATTTGAGTGTATGCCTCAATCATAGAGAATATAATCACTAATATCGCTGAAACGATTCTCCTCCTTCCCCTTCTTCTTCATCTTCTACTTCCTAGTAGTTGGAGTAGTAATAGCAGCAGTATCATAATAATCATTATTATTATCATTGTTATATTTATTATTATAGTAAATATCGTAATTATAATCATTTTTATAGTGATTATTTGTTATTGTTATTTATTTTCATACTTATTTGTATGCTTCTTCTTTATTATCGTATACACAATACGTCATGTGCCAAGAATTTATTGCTATGATACGTCCAAGATGTCTACCAAAACTGTCAATTCGTTGCTTAAATATAATCAAGCCAAAAGAAGAAACATTAGAATTTCAATTTTAAATTGAAATAAATTATATAGGAGAAATAAGTAGAGAATACAATCATGATTTCGGTACTTAGGGATTAAAATGGACATAATGCAATTGTTTACATGACCACATTATCTCTTATTTATTCTACAATGTTTTCTGACTGTTTTTAAAACAATATCATGTTTGTCGATCATAGTCAGATGCTATTTGAACAATATTTGGTGACAAAAGACGGCATTTCTATGTAGCGTCAAAAGCCGTCAAATAACAAAAACATGGCAGATAAAAAGATCCTCAGTACTGGGTCTAATAATTTAAAGAAAACTTAATTTGAACCCGGCCATATTCTCTCTCTCTCTCTCTCCTTTGTCATTGCCTTCATTTTCCCTCGCTTACTTTATTCTTACCACGGAATATGTAATGTGCATTTGTATGCCTCATTATGTTAATTAGAGTCAAAGGTGTAACTGGTTGTTGTCCAGTGTCAATGGTCAAATTGTCTCAATATATCTTCCATACATCCATAATGATCAAGGCTAAACAGTAGAAACTTGACAAATGGATAAATCATAATGGGAGAAGCATTTTATATAACAATATGAAATCGTGAAAATGCATTCTTCATTATGTAAATCATTAGCATACGTATCACCTAATTCGTCAAAGTGACGAATTAAAGTCTAGTTTTAATTTTAATTCGTCACTTAGACGAATTAGGCGATACGTATGCTCATGTGTTACAAAACGAAGAACACATTTTCACGATTTCATCTTCCGTTTTGAAATACTCCTCACATTATGGTCTATCCATAAGTCAAGTATCAACTGTGTATCATTGATCATTTTGGATCTATGAAAGATGGTCGCCGGAATGGGAGGAAAGTGCTATGACCAATATACCAAAAAATCTGCATAGACATAACACGTAAACGGAAAATTTGATTCTCAAATCAAATCTTGTATTTAAAATATCGCCATGATTCCAACATCTGATTAAAAATTTAAATGTCCCCTTTATGAACAGAATTTTCTCAGCTACAACATATCCACAGCTGGCAGAAAAGAATCGAGATATTGCTCAAACAACTAAGGCTGGAACGTAGAATGAAAATTTCAGAAAAATTCACCTCCCTTAGAGAATACACGCAAAATTGGGAAAATTGACATGCCTCTTTTACTCGCAAGAATGGGCCATGATGCCATTGTTAAAATGAAAATCAATAGCACCTTTTGTGTAGAAAATCGCCTCAGCTACTTCATATCAAACATTGAGAGAAAACAAACAATATTAACAGAGATACACTCAATTTTTTGTAAATATGCTGACGTCATTATGTGCTTATTCGTATCTTGAGTTCCAAGGCCATTATAATGACGTCACGATTTATTGACTTGAAATTGACCGGATGGATATTGATCTTAATCATGCTAAATATGAATGAGAAATGACTTTCCGTTATAAAGATATGATCATAAGTTGATTTTCACAAAATGGCGCCTAGATGACGTCACGATGACCTGGAATCACTGAAAAGTCACGCAGTTCTAAGTTAGACTAGATCTATCATCATGGCAAGTTTCATGATAATGGTTTGACGATGTTCTTAATGTCCAAATGAGACATGAAATCATATCTCCGACTCATACTCTATCTAAATGTGAACAAAAATTGGAGGGTCCCGGTGCATCCCAAAGTGCTTTAATGGATTTTGTATAGGCATGTTTTTACCCATATATGCTATGTATTACAAGAGCTCGCGCGCACGGACATTTATCTTGAATGAACGCTCATTCCGTTATTAATGGTCATAAAGAGATAAACATGGTATCAAATTGTTTGGCAAAAATGGGGAATATCATGAAAGAAAAAAATGGCGATTCTATGTTGTGTGATCGCGTTACGCGCAAAAACGCGCGCGCGCAAAATTTTGAAATGCTTAAAATGGCCTTAAACTCACTCTTATTTGATTAAAAAGTGATTTTGAGCATTTTTTAATGTTGGCGCGCGTACGTTTGGTAGTGGTGCGCCTTCGGATTTTAATGGCATGTTTTATTGAACCTTAACCTTAAGTTGATGTGTTTCAAATATGGTTCAATTTTAATGCCTCGTCTTGGCATGGTCGCAATTACAACTTTCAATTGAACATTTTGACATGGTCCCAACATCTGTTAAAAAACAAAAGTCACAGTTTCTATAGCCCATTGTCTCAGCTATAACATACCAAAATTTGGGAGAACATAGAGCACAAATAAGCTAGATAGTGCTCAAATATTAATGTCATGTAGATTCATGATTTGAACGAAATTCACCTTCCTTAGACATAACACGCAAATTAAGAAAATTCTGACATGTGGCCTTTAATTGAATTTTTGACTATGATGACGTCATTAAAATGAAAATTAATGTGTATTAATCTTGTAGACAATTGCCTTAACTACAACATATCCAAATTTGGGAGAAAATGATCAACATTTACAGAGATACACTCAATTTTCCAAAAATATGCTGACGTCATAATATGCAAATTCGTATTTTGAGTTTCAAGGCCATTATGATGACGTCCTGATGTACTTGATGGCCAAATGAGACATGAAATCATATCTCCGACCCATACTCTATCCAAATATGGAAAAAGTTTGAGGGTTCCGGTGCATCCAAAAGAGCTATCATGGATTTTGTATAGGCATGTTTTTGCCCATCATGATATGCTATGTATTACAAGAGCTCGCGCGCACGGACATTTAACTTGAATGGACGCTCATTCCCTTATTAATGGTCATAAAGAGATAAGCATGGTATCAAATTGTTCGAAAAAGAATGAGGAATATCGTGTCAAAAAAAATCTATGAGCAATTATTTTGCGTTCGGCCGTGACGAACGAAAACGCGTGCGCATGCGCGTGTACGCGACTTTTTATGAAATGCTAATGCTAATAATGGCGTACGCGCGCGTTTTTTGACCTGAAATTGACCGGACGGATATTGACTTTGATCATGATAAATATGAATGGGAAATGACTTTCCGTTATGAAGATATGATCATGAGTTGATTTTCACAAAATGGCGCCTAGATGACGTCATCAGTCATGGTCAAGGTTGAAAACCTTATTTTGCTTTGTTCTTATGCCTATACATATGTGTGCCAAATTTCAAGGCATTTGATTGAGCCATTTTTAAGTTATCGTGCTAACAAAAAAGTGGGTGGAAATAAGAAAAATATTCTAACGAAAACATAAGGTGGTCTGTATTATATACAGCCCACCTGATAAATAATAATAATAAACTAGACATGTAATACTTGTTTGGAACAAGTATAGGTGGGCTGTTTCAACTAAAATTTGTGACAAAATAAAGCAAAAATAAGCGAGATACTGCTATAAAAACAAAAGACATGTAGATTCATGATGATGTGATCGAAATTTACCTTTCATAGGCATAAAACGCAATTTAAGAAATTTTTGGCATGTGGCCTTTATTCGAAATTTGTATTATGATGACGTCATCAAAATGAAAAACGGTGGCAACTGAGCTTGTAGAGAGTTGTCTTAGCTACAACATATCGAAATTTGGAAGAAAACCGATCAATATTTACAGAGATACAATCAATTTTCCATAAATATGCTGACTTCATAATATTCAAATTCGTATTTTGAGTTCCAATGCAATTATGATGACGTCAGAATATTTGTAATGGCCAAATGAGACATGACATCATATCTCCGACTCATGCTCTATCAAAATATGAAAGAAATGGGGAGTCCAGGGCCCGTATTCGATTCAATACTTAAGTACAAAATTTAAGCTGTTTACTTAGTTTTTGTCGTTGATAAAATACTTAGCCAATTTTGGTATTCAATTCAAACTTTTGGTTAAGTATTTTACCCTAAATTTTAGACGGCTCCCCACAGACTTTATTAGCCAATCATTTGGAGGCCTTGATTGGCGCTTGTCAAGCATATGGTTTTATAACGCAGTATCAATGACAATGACAATGACAATGACAATTTATTCTCATATCACCCACACTGGGGTATTGGAGAAGTTTACAATCAGTTTGAATTTGTCAATTTAACACTGTAAAATATACAATACAAATCGAATTAATATTAATCAATACAAAATAACACTATCGACAATAGTGAGAAAAATTATGATGATAATGATAATAATAATAATAACAAAACGATAATAATAATTACAACGACAATTAATGACGAAATTAATGGAAGCAATTGAAAAAGAAAGTTACTGGCACCAGTAAATTGATATTTGAATTAATGAATTACTGAAAATATTCTTGATATCAATTTAATAATTTGATATTAATAAGACAAAAAAGAGAAACATAAAGTTAATATTGAATTCATAACATGTTTTTTGCACATACTTAAATTAATGAAAACGAAGCATTATTTTTCGACAAAATTTTACTAAGTTTAAACGTGTTTGTACATTAATGGAGTTAAAAAGCTGATCCATTTTCAGTGTATTTGGTCTTTCAATAAAATATTTATCGATGAACAATTTTCTGTCTGAACAAAAGGCAGGGCATACAAACAAGTAATGAAACTCATCCCCAAGCGATTGCAAATTGCACAGCGTACATAGCCTCATTTCCCTGGGAGTATTTGAATATCTACCAGCTACAATCGGCAGGAAATGATTGCCACAGCGAAAACGACTTTAAGTCGTTTTCGCTTTTGTAAAAAAAAAGTTGGTCTTAGTGGAAACAGACAAATCCGGGGGGGGGGAAGATTATAGAAATCGAACAAAGAAGAAAGTCATGAAAATTGACACTCGAGATCGATAACTTTCTCCTTGTCAAGTTTGTCCTGATGTTTATAATGCGTAGGCCAGGGTTTCTTTTCTTTTTCTTTGACGGTCCAGAAGTGATTTCTATGAAAGCTGTAAGGTCCGAAATGACACTTGTATACTGAAGATAATGAGGCTTGTTTTTGGTCTATATCTGATCCAAGGAGAATTGTTACAGTTTAAAAAACAGAGCCGCCAGTGCTTCCACTCGTTTAAATAGAGTTTCCCGAAAAGAACACCCAATTTCCTGGAATTTGAAGGAATTTTCTTAAAACTTTCAAAATGCCTCTTGCGTGGATATTTTATTTGGATGAATCGCTATGACGTTTGAATATATATTAATTATTTAGTGGGCTTATTTTACTTTCTAATAGATCCGTACATGGCAGAGCTTGAGGGGCTGGCAGAGCCCCAGGATGCTCTTGAGATTATTTGACTTTCAAGAGAGAAATTGTCTTTAGGAGAAAAAAGAGGTTATTTCTTTCTCTCTTATAGACAATTTTATGGGATGGAATGTTCAATCTGAAGGCTTTATGTGCTCTTTGAAAATAGCACACAATGGGGGCAGTGCAATTTAAATTTTAAGGGATGGATTAGAGTTTTTATCACTCTTGAAAGTCAAATAGCCCCTTCATTTCATTTTAGAAATAAACTCTAATCCATCCCTTTAAATTGCACTGCCCCTATTGTATGCTCTTTTTAAGCCCTCAGATTAGGCACCAATTAAGTAGCAGCAAACGCTCTTAATACTGGTCACAACATTCTATGGGATGATGCCCACATCATTGAGTTTGAAACGCATTTCTGGTCAAGAATGGTAGAAGAATGTATCTGCATAAAAAGGAGAAATCCTTCACTGAATAGGGATTCTCGCTATACATTGTTACCTTTCTTCGCTCCAGTGATCTCGAGGCAGCAGACAGCAAGACGTGTGAATAATAAAAGGTCCACGGGAGTGGTTGTTAGAAGCTTAAACTACAAAAAAAATCACGCTCTCTCAATTTTATACAACAAAAGGTTGTCTTGGGAACCATTTCTATCTTTACGGATGGGGTGCAGGGGAGAGCCTTTGCCGGAGTCTTTAATAATAAAAGGATAAATCCTTCCTTGCTATATTGTTACCTTTCTTCGCTCCAGTCAGAGTCCAGTGATCTCGAGGCAGCAGACAGCAAGAAATTGTGTAAATAATTTGCCTTTGCCGGGAGTCTTGGGGCGGAGCCCCAGGAAGTTCTTGAATAAAAAAAAAATAGGAAATTTAAAATAGTCGTTACGAGCGATAGAAATTGTAATTTCCTCCTTGAAAGTCACATAGCCCCTTTCATTTCATTCTAGAAATAACTTCTCTTTCTCTTTTAAAGACAATTTTATATAACTTCTGTTTTCGTATTGTTGTACTTTCGTCCGCAGACTTCTTAGGCACATAATATGTCAAGCCAACTCACTCGCAGTCGGAAATGTAATCTGTAGGCCTAAGTGTAAATTTAAGTTTCATGTTCTTCCTTTTTTTTTCTTTCTTTCTCTCCCTCTCTCTCTCTCTCTCTCTGTCTCTCTCCTTTTCCTCTATCCTCTATCTTCTTCTCTTTTACATTTTTGTCTCTTTTCCATTTTGTGTGTGTGTGACATGCGTTACGCGTTGGTGTGACATCGCACATAAATGCCAGATGCAGATTCCCTGTCTAATTACATGTATTGATCTCGATTTAAGATTTTAAAAAACTTTCTCATTAATTCTATTTCCGTTTTTTCTAATACTTACACTAATCTCCAATTTAAAAACGTCTACTTCCTCTCAAGACAACATTATATAAAGGATTCATTAATGCAAGGCTATCTCATGAGTCATCTCTCAATTTCAATAACTTCTTGCTTTCCTCATCTCTCAGTTTCTCTTGCTTTAATATTTCTCGTTACTTCCTTCCAATTGAGCTCCAACTTGATTTCTCCACATCTCCATATATTCTAGTAGTGAACTATATCTATTCTTCAACTACAGGTAGATGCAAATATTACTCAAAATTCATTACATAAATCACACTCAGGATACAGCCAATGGACTAGAATTGCTTCAATCTATATTTTACATGTATCATTAATATATGGTTTTAAAATGGCTATGGTGATGAGATGTCTAGGTAATATGTTGATGTGTTTGTTAAAATGTATTACCATGGTGCACCTTCTTGGTTAAAAAAGATATATTTGTACGTACTGTACATGTTTTGTATTAACGTAAGTTCATGCCTTTACATACCACAGTAGAAATCAAAAATTTTATATTTGATGCAGAATAATATTAATATTTGAAGATTAGAAACACAAACAGATTCCATAACCATTCAAGTGTTTCAAGAAAAAGTTAAGCAAACTTTGTCCTCGATGTAAATTCATACTAGCGTATGAGCTCTCCTATCCAGTCTAGACTCTTCGCGAGCGGTTTCATTGGAATTAATCGAGAAATTCGTGTAAATAAAAAATACGCACCCCGTACATACTGAGCTGAGCAGCTTTGTAACAGCGGACTTGATTGGTTGCCTGAAAATCAATTTACTAGCATACTGCGCATACGTATGGAAACGGGCATACGTTTGCTAATAAACTTGCATACGTATGCTATCGCACTGTGCAAACGTTTGCTAAATAACAGGCGGCGATTGGTCAATTAGCATACGTTTGCTAAGGCAGATGCATACGTATGCCGCGTTCCATACGTATGCCCCAAACGAATAATGGCACGAACGGCCTTCCATACTCGTCGTGTAAATCTGTGACGGAGCGATTTCGGTTACATCGCCAGTAATTGAAAATTTGGCGGTGCTTTCTATTTTCATTGCTCATTGCGCCTCATTCAGTCATTTTCGTGATTTTTAGTAAATGTAAAAATTAAAGATCAGACTTTTTCTTTCTAAAAATATAAGTTTTGTTCATCAATACAAAAATAAGGTCTGTTTTTGGGAGGGAAATTGCCGTCTTATTTTGCTGAAGCTTCACGTCTTTCCTTTTAATACACTCACAATACAAATTGCGTAAGCACCGCCGCACGCGCAGATCGGTCGTATGGCAAGCCGTTTTAACATTTATTCCTATTCTGATTTCGAACGCAAGAGTTGTGCAGGAATTCATCCTGCCTGACCGGTGCGGTGTGGGTTGTCGAAAGTCAATGTATCGCGAGAATTCAACTGATGCAAGAATTCATGTTGCCAGTTTGCAGTGCATTTACCGTCTCTGTGATATTTCTTGTAGAATTTTTTATATTTTATACTGTTCAAATATATGTTTATTTAGACCATAATTTGAAAATGTTTGATGCGATTTTTTCCAGTTTAATTACTTGTATAAAACATACAAAAACGCATCTTTAAAAAACGTAAAACGGCAACATATCACGAAATCATTTCGTGATATGTACGTTGCCGGTTTACATTTTTTTTTAAGGACGCGTTTTCATTATAATGTATTACAATTACAAGTAATTGAACTAGATCTATAATATAATCACACAGTTTTTTAGGGGGCATTATAATATTGCTTAAAAAAACATGGCTAAACAGTACCAAAGAAATATTTTCTACAAGGATATTCACATAGACATTCAATGCACTTCAAACTGGCAACCTAGCTATCTCAATGACCCCACCTTGCAGCTCTGCGTGAGAGGTGGCAGCTGTTCTCTTCATCATCTTACGTAATAGTGTAACCAAAGTCTTACTGGGGCTCTGCCTGAAAGGAAATGAGAAGAAGGAAATATATATTTTACTTGTTTTAAGATATCTTCATGTCCAAAAGTCACTTATAATTTAGATGAAGACCATAATGAAAGTTCGAACGAAGCAAAATGACTAAGAATTGGCGATATAACAACAATTTTAATTGTGAAAATTAGCACTCTCCTTTCCTCTCCTCTCTATCATGCTTATCTCTCTCTCCTCTCTATCACCCTGTCAAGTTCTCGGCAGGGGGATTACATTGTATAGCGCTAGTGTTATACTTTAGGCTTAATTAGCTCTTTAAACGACGAGTTTTCGTCATGTCAGGATGAATTCCTGCACAACTTTTGCGTTCGCAACACATCTCGTAATGATTTCTTGCTCAACTTTTGCGTTCGAAATCAGAACAGGAATAAATGTTAAAAAGGCGCGCTCATGCAATACTTTTGAGTTCGAAATCATTCACTATAACAATTCGTGATATCAAGAATTTAATTCTTGATATCAAGAAATCTAATTCTTGATATCAAGAAATCTAATTCTTGATATCAAGAAATCTAATTCTTGATATCGAGAATTCGATTTCTTTATATCAAGAAATGAATTCTTGATATCAAGAATCTTATTTCTTGATATCAAGAACTGAATTCTTGATATCAAGAAATCGAATTCTTGATATCAAGAATTGAATTCTTGATATCAAGAATTACCATTGGTTCACAACGTAAAATCATTTCTTGATATCAAGAATTCAATTCTTGATATCAAGAATTCAATTTCTTGATATCAAGAAATGAATTCTTGATATCAAGAAATGATTTTACGTTGTGAACCAATGGTAATTCTTGATATCAAGAATTGATTTCTTGATATCAAAAATTGATTTCTTGATATCAAAAATTGATTTCTTGATATCAAGAATAGAATGCTTGATATCAAGAAATATGTTTAAATGATAAAACGGCTTGCCATACGGTCGATACCTCCATTCATTTCCCCATTGTCAATGATTGTCGTCTGCTAAAGCTCGGTCGATTATCAACCGAGCCATACATAATAGGCCTAAGCCTTCGTTTTACATGGGTTTTCGACACATTTTGTAACTATATTCTGACCAACATTATATGTCATGATCTACACTAAATGACCTTTCTTTTAAATGTGCAAATCAAATATAGGACTATTTGGGAAATGAATTTTGAGATGAACATTGTTTTATTCTCGACAAAAATATATATTTACTTTGAATGCTTTCGACTTCGTTTCTCATAATTTGAAATATTCATTTTGTTTTAGTTTTTGCCTCCCGCTTAATTTTGTTAATTTTTTTTTATATCTATACATCTCTTAGAACCCTATTTTGATATGAGGTTGCTGTATCAATAAAATACTTATTGAATTTTTGTACGCATATTTGATTTGTTTTGTTTGTAACCCAAGACGAAAATCCAATTGAAACCAATTGAAACCAATTGAAAATTCAATTGGTTTCAATTGGTTTCAATTGGTTCCAATTGGTTTTAATTGGTCTCAATGGGACTTTAATAGGACTTCAGTTGGTTTCAATTGGTCCAATTGGCCCTATTTTGGACTTCAATTGGTCCAATTGAAACCAATTGAAATCCTTTTAAAAGTCTAATGGGTCCAATTGGTCCAATTGAAATCCCATTAAAGTCTAATGGGGCCAATTGAAATCTTTTTTTAAAGTCTAATGGGGCCAATTGGACCAATTGAAACCAACTGAAATCCCATTAAAGTCTAATGGGGCCAATTGAAACCAATTGAAATCCTTTTTAAAAGTCTAATGGGGCCAATTGGACCAATTGAAACCAATTGAAATCCCATTAAAGTCTAATGGGGCCAATTGGTCCAATTGAAACCAATTGAAATCCCATTAAAGTCTAATGGGGCCAATTGGTCCAATTGAAACCAATTGAAAATTCAATTGGTGTTCAATTGGTTTCAACCAATAGGACCCATAGAAACCAATAGGACCAATGCTCAATTAAAACCAATTGGACCAATAGAAACCAATAGGATCAATAGAAACCAATTAGACCAATAGAAACCAATAGGACCGATATGATCAATAAGACCAATAGAACCCAATGGGACCAATAGAAACCAATAGAAACCAATAGGACCAATAGAAACAGTCCAACAGATCTTTGTATCTCATGAATATTCATTAGTATACTCTACACGTGTCATAGAAAAATACATTTATCATGATTTGTTAAGCAAATTATGACAATGCACATCAATTTTTTTGTGATTTGTATTTTCCTTCAGCAATTATTGACCAATAGATTATTTGTCTGATCATTTTACAATTACATGCACGTTTTAGCAATAGATAATTATATTGATTATATGATTACTAACCAAGCAATAACATGTATGTTTATTGTATATGTTTGTACGAGCCTGGATATTTTCCAAAGTCAATCTTAAATTCACTTCAAATGATCTTTGTGATGGAGTTAATGCATTTGAGATTAGAATATACATATTGATGGACAGTTGCCAACATTGATTAAGAAGTATCGATTTATCAATAGTTCTCGAATTACCAATTGCCAGTTGGTTTCAATGGGGACCAATTGCCTTTCGGTTTCAATGGGGACCAATTGCCAACTGGTTTCAATAGGTACCCATTGTTTCACTTTCCATGTACTCCAAATTGCCAATCGGTATTCAATTGGGATTCAATGGGGACATTCAATGGGGATTCAATTGGATTTTCGTCTTGGGAATGGAAAGAGCTAAATGAATGACAGAGATTAGAACAAAATCATAATTCATCACAATCATCTCTCTCTCTCTCTCTTTATATCTATTTATCTATCTATCTCTGTTTGTCTGTCTCTCTCTGTCTCCCTCCTCCCCCTCCCTCTCCGAATACGTCAGGATTTTCGTGAAATTGGCATTGTGCCTCAGTGTGTTTTATTTCCGCATCGCGTTTTAGTGTGGTTTTTTTTTAAAGGGTATGGCTAATAAGGAGTTAATCGCCGTCAAGTCTTGGTAGTCTTTTGTTTATTCGAAAATAAATGATATTGAAAATATAGTGATTCATTATATGTTACGAAACAATAAAGAAAGAAGTGGAAACAACGTAAGAATTTAATGTATTTGTCTTCGTCTCCATCTGTGTTCTCGTTCAACCTATCATGTCAATAAAACTTTGTTAACCCGGCCGTTCCTTCTGTTGAGTTTACAACTTTGACAACGAACTTTACCCTTGGCCACGTTCATTGTTCCTCTTACGTAACTTCCGTTCCGTTCTTCTATTATTGGAGTTTATAACCATGACAATGAACTTTACCCTTGGCCACGTTCATTGTTCCTCTTACGTAACTTAGCTGTAGGGGGCCTAAGACATAAATCTTTTCGTATATTCTATATAGGTCTAAAATACTTTCAAATATTTCTGTGTCATTTTTGTTTGTATATACTTTGTCAAAATTTGCCAATAGTTACAAACTATTACGTTTCCTATCATCTTCCGCTCTAGAATCCTATCCTTTTTTTGAAATTTGTTAAGTCCTTTTCATACTTATTTTTTCTTGTCTCCCTCTTCAAGATTTCTTCGGTTTTGGTAGGGTATTTCTGCTATTTATTTTTTTATAAATAAAAGAGAAATTTGTATTCTTTTTTCTTATAATGTTGTCCACCTTCTTCTAGATAACCCTTTGTGCTAAAGTATAATGTCCGATGTATATTATTTCTGTCAATATCGTAAATGAACGTATTATTTTATTTTGACGCAACAAAGATTTACATTCAAAATCAAAACTTTTAGTTTCCATAATTTTTATACAGTAGTATTCTTCTCATTTCGACATTATCAGTCGCTCGTTCTCTATTTTCCTTTCCTATAATAAATATAAGGTATAATTTTGTGTACATTATCAGGGAAATGTTATAATAATTTGTCTCAAGGTAGGAATGATGCCGGCATACTAGCAAATGTCGGAATAGAAAAACAACATGAAAGATAAGGATGGAAAACGACATTGACAGAAAGACAGAGAGAGAAAGACAGACATACATACAGACAATGGGAGAGAGAGAGAGAGAGAGAGAGAAGGGCGGGAGGGATAGAAAGATGGACGTAGTCTGTACTGTATTTATTATTATGATATTTGTGTCTCCGAATCTCCTATCACCCCAGCTCTGATTTTTTTGTTAGTTACTTTTTGGGGTTTATTTATATCTTTTCGCTAAAGTATTATGTCCGACGTATATAAGTAACGTCAATATCATAGCATAATAAACTTTTTTTCATATCATTTTGATGCAACACAGATTTACATTTAAAAGTTTTACTTTTTATAATATAAATCATCAGGCGCTCGTCCTGTGTTTTCCTTCTCCATATCGAGGTTATGGTATAATAATTTATCTCAAGATCGAAAGGAATACTTTGGGACGGAAAACAGTACCAAAGATGAAGATGGAAAATGGCGCTGAGAAAGCGAGCAAGAGATATAGAGAAATTAAGACATACAGAGAGAAACAATCATTTCTCATGTCATCTTTTCGTCTGTGACATTTTACTAAGTCACATTTGTATTATTCCTTTATCTTTCAATGATTGTTATATATTTGAATGAATATTTCAGATAGGGTCAAATCTGGTTCTACGTTATAATTATGATCATCTAATTTTATTTAGGAGTAAGTCGAAACGCGATCTCATCAAAAATCACGGAACAGAAAACACTATGAGAGATGAAGATAGAAAATGACATTGAGAAAACGAGAGAGAGAGAGAGAGAGAGAAAGTTGGACGTATTGTTATTTATTATTATGCTATTTGTCTCTCCGATCAACACCAACCGCCCCCGCTGTGGATTCCTCTTCAGTTTCTTTTTTTTAATCATTATTTACACTCAACAATTTTACTTTTTATAATTATTGTACAGTAATATTCTTTTTATTTCGATATCATCAGGCGCTCGTACCGTGTTTTCCATCTTCATATCGAGGTTATAACGTGCAAATGTATAAGTTTTCAGAATTCTTGACAAATTGCGCAAAAAGGAGTCCGAATACGTGTTTAATAATAAATATTTCATTATATAGGATGTCACCAATAATTGTGAAAATCTCTCATAATTATGTAAAGCTATAAAATAACTAACATCGATAAGAATAGAACAAGTACAATACTATATGTTTAATGGAAACATAAATAGATCTAAACGCAACGATATCTTCACAAATTTGAGCGCAGCTCTATTCGAACGCATTTTCTGCAAATCAGCAATTACAATGGAAAAAACGCACTATCGAAGGGATCAAGTAACTACATTATTGTGAGCTAATATGCCCACTGATAAGGTAATGTGAGAAAATCCAAGTTAAAGGGATTTAGTAACTTTGTTGACAATTGCAAAAGTGATGGGTGATTAATAAAATATGTATTGGTATGATCCGATATGTCCACAAAGTAATGTTACTAAATCCCTTTCATTGGATGTAATTTGGCCAAGTAATGAAGTGAAAATGCAAAATGATATGCACTAACACTTGACATTGATTTTGTACACGGTTATGACTATCCAGTAGATAGTGTGACATCCAAACACTAAGCGTAAACATCTTTATTTTACTTTCATATTGATTGATTACAATAGGTTATTCCGAGTATGGTGATTGTGTATGTGTGCGTGGGTAGGGGTCGGGTGCTATTGTGATTAAAGGGTTATATAGCCGCCTATGTGCGGAACAATGGGCGCAACAACTATTAGCTGCTCAAAGAGCTGTCTTTTGTCATTGTGTTGCAATAACAAAGTGCTTGTAAAAGTTACATGTACTATAATATCCGTATGCTAACACCCAATGTGAACATGACGTGTTCAGGCCTTATAACTATATACAGGGCACGTTAAAAAAAGACTTTACTAGCGCTAGCTAATAAATATGAAACGTCAAAACCTCACGAGCAATTGATGACAACAAATTGTTACGACAAATGCCACCATCAATACAGTTTCTTCGCAAAGAAATATTCGATCGAATATCATGTTTGGAACAGATAAGCGATTTCGAATTGTTCGAGGTGGAAATAACGAACATCATGTCCGATAAACACTGTTTTTTCTTCTGAAATCGGTATGCTCTGTTCATTCAAGGTCCCATACGATTCAAACATAATTTACAATGTTGATTTGCAAATGATAATCTCTCTGGGAGTATATCGATTTCCGATGATGCAGATATTCATTTTTTCGTAAAATTAGTTTTATAATTTTGCAGGGAGACAGTGTTCCTTATGATTCGAGCAGAATTTTGGTGAGTGCATTTCGAAAAAGAGCGTCTTCCATTTACCGAAACGTTTTGATGATGCAGGCTCCCGACAATACGGGTATCATTTTTGTAATATTTTTAATTAGCAGATGTTTGTTTGTTTCGTATGACATATTTATACACGCCCTATAATCTTATTTCAAGGAGAATCTTACAATGTCCTTGATTATAAGTATCATTTTTAAATCACGGGTTTTGAAATACAATAGCTGATTTTGCGAAGATTTAGAGAACCTACGTTTCTATTCTTTAAATCGTTCTTGCATGTGAAAGAACAGATTGATGATCTAGATATATGACCTATTTTGATCGGATGACAGAACGCTTTTCAATATACAACTAAAATAATATAAAACAAAATAGAAAACGGAACAACATCTGATAAACTCGCTGCAATATGAGAAAGAAAATATTGCAAAACATATCAGGCAACCATTAAAGGGAAACAAACAAAATAAATGCAATATGAAACAAATAATGTGTCAAAACATACAGAGGAATACAATTATACATATCGTTTCTGTTTTGTTCGTGAACAAATTAATATAATACAAGTATTGAACACATTCATGAACAGAAATGAACAATCATGCCAACGTTAACGCCTACAAAACTTCGATGTTGGGAGAGAAATAAACAATCAGAACAACAATCTAAATCAATGTCATATTCGTCAAATAATAATTAAACAAATCAGTAGCCAAAGTGAATATTTTTAGAGTCAAATCTTTCAAGACGAGAGCGGACACACACGCGGGGATTTAATACAGGAATAACTTAAATGCGTCGGAACGGGCGCGAAAGGGCGCGAAAGCTTTTCACAAAATGTCAAGCGCTTCGCCGGTAAGTGCGCCGGTGTCACGGGCCAGAGTGTCCGGGTGGCGATCTGTGTCCGCAGACACAGGTCGCCGAAAATTGGGTGGCGAGACGCGTCTTACTTCGGCGATATGTGTCTTAGGTCGGAATCGGTCGCCGCTTAATACGGCGAGATGTGTATGTGAAATGCGTCCTGAACCCTACAACTTAAAAAATCGACTTAAAATGTATATACCTCCACTCTGCTCCACTTGATTGTATCTTACCATTAATATTGTATTTTTATGTAACATAAGACAAGAGAGATGTACTGTTTACTCCCAAATCGTTTGTTGGCTACAATTTATATCAAATTAATAACACCATAAAAATGGCTAAACGTACGAGTCTAGCCCCAAACGGAACAGTACTTCACCATACAATTGGCTGTACGTACGAGACTAGCCCTTGACACTAGCGACCAATAAGCCTGCGACCAATACGTTGGAAGCCTACAATGTTAGCGCTTAATGAGGAAGCCAGCCACCAAACAGGGTTGTAGTGTTTCTAAATCGTCTAATCGAAAGGAAAAATACCGGTTTGAGCCCAACTTCCTGTATTTGTTCTAGAACGCACTACGCTCTTTCGATACCCAATGGCTAATTTAGCACAATATATACGTATTTTATTTCTTCACAACAATGACCTAGATCTAAAACTGGCCGCGGCTGGCCCCCTTCTTC
>CP137676.1:32310142-32338736 GCA_037976565.1 Mesocentrotus franciscanus | reverse complement strand
GTCAAATAGACAACATAATAAGTGGTACAAGAATTAAATACTGGCAACGGCAACAGGGCAGGTGCTTCAGATTGTACATGTACATGCACCCTGTATTTCTATGGGTGGGGGATGGGGAGTCAGGGTTGTATTGTTAGAATTTTTTTTTGGTTTCTTTCCATATTTTGAGGGTGGGATACTCACTACTTAGAATCCTGGAAAGAACGATGAGAATACATGTAGCTTCAAATTTTATCAACCTGCATTCCATACTACATTGTTGATACATTTCTTCAATATAAATAACTTTATTTTTTAAATGCCTCCATTTATTACATGTCAGTAACAATGTACATGAAAAGTTGTTTAAATTGTACATATCCTAAACATATCGATTTTTATTGTACTTGTGCCGTCCAAATTATCTAGCATACAGTACAAATTTCAATAAATCAATGGACAAATGATGAAGGTCTACAAATGTGCATGTTAAGTTAACACACTAATTCCCACTTGCACTTGGGGAAAAAATAGTAGTTTTGATCACACTATTCTATTCTCTGTGTGAAACCACAAAATTGTGTAACAACCACAAGAGACTTTGATTAAAGTGTGTCATTACAAAAGTTACACAGTGCCCCATATAAGGCATGTTTCCTGCTCATCCCAATTCAAAGCTAGCATGGTCATGATAATCATAAAAGGAAGTGTGTAGGAGGAGTCTGCTTACGTCACATCACTTTACAATCTCCATACATGTACATAAACAACTTAATTGATTTAGGCTATTTAAATCACTCAGTATAGGCTACCATGGTCAGTTTGCGGTCACATATTTTCAAAATAGTACTACCCAGTCAGCACAGATGAGAATGAATGATATCAAGTAGCAACCATATTATAAATCAGCTCTTGTTCGGCTTTACCTTCTTAATATGTTATGCCTGTCCATCTTTACGCAGTGGAATATTCTAGTAATTGATTTTCCAAACATTCACCACAAGATGAACAGGATCACCCAATTCACTTCTCTATTAAAATGGTAGATTCTGTTTGGTCTCTGACTTTAACAGGGCAGCTACATTGTACACCGTACATGTAAATAGTTAGATGATAGGAAACAAGATTTGTGGTAAGAGCTATGTGTCTCCACAAATTTCCTTTCATCAATTTCCTTTCTACACCCCTAGTGTACTTTGAGCCTAACATTTCAGTTTCATTTTAATTACAATTTCTATTTAATAAACAAACAATTTAATAAAGGGAGAAGCAATCACTTGCTAATTAGTTTCTATTTCTCATACAATAAGACAGAATGACTTGTAAACGGTTCATGACTGTCATTTTCACTGACATTTTGCAGCTAGACAACTCTGAGAAATGCAAAATTTCAGAGTCGTGATTCCTTCTTTCATGGCATGAAAATTCTGTAAATCTTGCCCATTCACAATATACAGTATACAGACTTACAATGTACATGTACATGTATATATCGCTATTGCTATTTTCATCATTATCATTTTTTTAAATACAACATACCAACTCTTGTTTGATGATTAGGCAAGTGTTCACCATGATGCATACATCTGCCTGGATAGTTTTTCAAGACTCTCATTCATTTCATCTCATGTTTCATGAGTGACAATAAGAGCAATTGACTTGAATGAAACTTACAATGTACATGTACATGTATATGTCGCTATTGCTATTTTCATCATTATCATTTTTTTAAATACAACATACCGACATGTACATGTAAGTGGGTTATTCATAAATAGCCATGCTTCTACTTCTTACGTGAAAGGCAATATGTAAATAAGCATACATTAAACCCAACAGTGAAAAGAATGAACATTAATCTTACCTAGTAGGAAGATACAGCATTGTCCGTGTGCTCCCATAGATCTCAACCTGATAGTAAGGAATACATGAAAGAAAACAAATGAAGGAAACTAGGAAAGTTTCTTCTACACTTGATTCAAAATTTCAAATCTACACTTACAAATTTACAGGTAATAGACCACTTGAAAATATTAAATCTAATTTAGCACTTGACATTTGTCGCAGCAAGAAATATCAATAACATCAATATTGACTCTGCAAATAAATGTGAATGACAATCATCTTTGTGTGCACTACACCATTGCGGTACTAAGTCATATTAAAATGGAAAATAATATACTTTCATTCAAATTTTACAACAAACGTGTTGAAAGTCTTTATTACTTAAGTTATTGTTAGCAAGTAAAACACAATTTACAAGATATGCCTTCAGTATGTTCACCCATTTTATAACAACTTTTTAATATGGTTTTTCCCCCTTGGGGTGGGGGAGACTACTATCTTGCTGACAACCTTTGGGATTGATTTGGCCTAAAACTTTGACCTGTGGGTCATCCATCATGTCCACACCACTGAAATAATACTTAGGAATAGTGTGCTTCTGAATGAACATACATGTACATACACATATGTAGCTCTGGGAAAACTCTGTAAGATTGAACTCTGGACATTTCAAAAAGATCTCTTGATAAAAAAAAAATAGCTTGCTAATTTTTGCCTCTTACATGTACCATTGTAAAAAAAAATTGTTAAAGCTCTGTACGGCACCAACCCCCTCCTCCTAAAAAAATATATATATATACATGTATATACTGTATATTGTACAGTTGTACTGTCTTTGTAATTTTGTATACTACTGGATCATCAAAAGTTATAATGTTAGAGCTCTTTCACTACTAGTACTAAGTTAGTTACTAACCTAAAAATACCTAACATAAAATAAAAAAAGCTCTTGACAAAAAATTGTTGAACATACCTTTGCTTTTGGCCATATTGATCTGACAATCCCTTGTATTCTCTGCACCACTTCTCTCCTCATATGATGCTCCTCATGACGAGGCAGCATGAAATGGTAGAAGTCGATTATCTCATGATGTAATCTGTAACACAAAATAAGATGAGCTACAAATGAAATTCACAAGATCCCCAGAGTACACAGGTGGGAGGGGGGATGAGGGCACATAAAATACATGAAACAGAGGGTGAGTGAGCTTTCATTAAAATTGGGGGGAATTAACAAATTGCTCCTCATGGAAATCTATTTTTTTCTACAAGCAATGAAAGAAGGGCATACAGGGTACAGTCATGATTACTTTTTTTTAACGAAAAATTTCAAAAATTGTCAGCCATTTTTTGCAGTAAGAAACTTTAATAAATTACACAAATTTAGTGATGTGCCAGCTTTTATTCAAATGTTTTGTGCATGAAGTTTTCAATAATTTGCTCCTATGAAATTTACAAGTTTCATGAACATGAAAAAAAAAAATCTGGTTTTACAGTACTAGAGGATTTATTCTTACTGTCTTGCAATGAATCAGAACAGGCCTTTAATTCCAAAAGTTACCCCCAAAAAAATCTTTCCAAGTTCCTTGAAACAATTGCATTGATGTACTACATGTACATTGTACATGTACAGTAAGGCTTTGCATAAGCGTGTAATGAGGTAGGCCTACTCGAGTACACTCCCAGGCGAATACTTGAATACTCGGACGCCACATGTTTTTTTTAAATTTAAATTTAAATTTAAAATTTTTTTTTTTGCCAACACCATACTACCGTGACAGGTCCGTCTCCGAAAACCCACATGATTTTACTTCGAGTTGCAGTTGAAGACGCCGATTTGCGCTTTTGAATTTTTGACAAATAATAGTAATAATGTTGTTTTTAAAACTAAAGATGATAGACAAATTTTCCTCTGAGACCAAACAGAAATCCGAGATTTGGTCCCAGTTTCTGAATGGTGAGTTGACAGTGACTCCCGTGTATGATTAAGCTGGGAAACATTTTTACCCACGGTACCATGCCGGTGCTCTTCGGCACGGAAGAGCGTCGGCCTGAACAGTGCCAGTTGAACGGGCAAAAAAAAAAAAAAAAATGGCGGCCAAGTATTCGAGTACGAGAAATCGTACTCGAGCAGTTGTCAACAGTGCAAGTACTTGAGTACTCGTCGCAGCCTTAATCTACAGTAATCACAAGTGACGGCATCTAGTCGGATTTGATAAAGGCTGAAATGTTAAAAACACACCAGTGAAGAAAAAGAAGTTATGAAGAAATAAGAAGTTATGAAGATTTGAACATGAGTATAATTTAATACTCTATTTTTTTGTAGTGAAATTTCATTAATTTTTCAATTATTTTCCACAGAAAATATTTTCTCATACTGTGTAGTACACAGGACACACATTTTTAAAAATTTCCCTCCATCAAATAGATGTTCCTTAACAAAACTTTCCTCACAATGTTCTTACAAAATAATGCCCCTAAAAAAAAGATTTAAAAAAAAATCAAACATCAAATAAAAATACATTTTGGTCCTACACATGTATGGAGATGATTGGTAGTGACAGAGTACAGTGTAGACTAAAACCTGACTAATTGACAACTAATGTACAGTAAGGCATAAGTTTGTGATATGAGTCCCTCAATTATCGTGAACTACTTTGTATTTTTCTAATACATAAACTTACTTACTTTTAACAACTACATGCCAATATGGTAACATGTATATCATATGGTATCATATTTCAAAATTTTACTTTTCTGTAAATTGATAAAAAATACATGTAGCCTCCTTTTTAATGTTTAAGATATAAAAAGACAAGACTGTATTCCCTGAAGACACTACATGTACAAACATGAAATAAACAAAAATTTTAATTCAAAAAGAGAGAAAACAAAATTAAGATAACAGTAAAAACTTCTTACATGTATAGGGAATAAAACAGATAGCACTTGAATCGATTTGAATTGAAAAAGAGACTTTTCACATAAAGATGTATTTAAAGCAATAAAACAAACATTTACTTATCAAAGCCCGGGAGAAGGCATGTGGAAAGCAGTTTAAGAATTAAGGGAGATCAAATGGAGAATTTGGATATCAAAATAATTGAAAATACATGTATACTGTTTTTATACATAGAATGACATCCCAAAACTCATGAACATGTTGCCATTTTCAGATTATTAGCTTTACTAATTTGATATAAACTAATTATCTGTTTTCAATATCACTTATCAGTAGTCCAATTTTCTTCAAACGGTCAAACCACTTAATATGTACATGTAATTGTTTATCATTGTATTTTGTTTGTGTTTATAGAGACTTCGGGGTAAGCGCTTTATAAGCTAAGCACCGATTTTATTATCATTGTTATACTAAAGTAAAGGTATATTTCCGACTCATTTGGGGTTCAGTGTTACCCTTTAACTCAAGACACAAAAAAGAAGGAGGTGTCATTGGTTGGTTAAGTAAAAAAGGAAGTAGGAGGGGACAAAAATCATGTAACTTTGTAGGGTCTACTATTAATTAAGACAGTACTAAATAACAGAAATCATAATATACTGTCATGACAGTTAACTAAAAGTCGCAACATGATCAAAGTCTTCTCCAACATGTTAAAATAGGGATAGTACTCTTTGATGCATACTACTACAAGCAGCTTCAAAGAAAATACATGTGAAGAGCATGTGAAAAGTGCCTGAACAGAAATCCACTGGCACTGCTGCCCCTACAATACATGTACAAACAATTCACATTCACCGCACACACAAATGACAGGTACAGGTCAGCGCAGGAAGCCATAGGATCTCCACTACATACACACACACAATTTGGGTTTGCTTACTTGTATGTGGAGCTAGCGCTACCACATTAGGGGGTGTGTGTGTATTCTGCGCGTTGTGTGCTGTGTGTGTCAAAGACACACAGTACACCCGCACTGTACATGGTGTGGTGGCGATACGCATAACTGCCATATCATCTAACGTAAAATTTAAATGCCTCGTAACTAAAATTGTTAACCGTTGCGTTGTTTCAATGAAGAAAACTATAGTTTCCCGTAAATGTAATAATATGCATGTTAATCAAGCATAATTACCAACAACAAAAATATACACAAATACTAAACTAGTAACGTATGACGTTACTGATACTAGATCTAGTCCTCAACAAGTCAAAGATGAAGAAGAAGAAAAAAAAATCGAATTCAAAATCAAATCCTACCCAACGATTCCGCAGTACCGCTGGCTTGGCATCCGCCATGGCGTTCCCCCATTTCGTAATTTTCCAGAATGATTCCAGTCATATGTACTTGCTAGATTATCCTTTCTTTTTCTGTTGATAGTGTCCTGCCTGTCACCAAATATAAAGCCGTTTGCTCCCTTCTTCTTCCTTGCATGCGCTGCGTTGTCTCCGTTCAAAGGAATGTAATCTGGCGCAGTTCGAGTGCCTACGCCGCTCCGAGAGTTGGGGGAAGGGCTGCCAGTCCCACCTTTGCTCATGCTATCGCCAACGTGAAAATTTTGCAGCTCTTCTGTCAATGTTGCGCTGTCGAATATCTGGGTCCAGAGATCGGTGGCTCTACCAAGTTGTTCAGGTTGGTACCAAGTCACTCTTGGATCCATTCAAATATAAAATGCGGCGTTCCGTTGTTTTGGTGTAATTTTTTCTGATGGACAGATGTTCGGCAGCGCAGAAAATTTCCAAGATGGCGAGAATCAATTTTATGAATTTACGCATGCGCAGAACATGCACGCCCAGCCAGGCTAGGACAGCTAGCTAGACGGAGATACAGCGATACGAGGTCTACATAGATGGGCAAACAAGGTTGCGCAATATTTAGCCTGTAGCAAAAATGTAGATTTTTGATTGCATAATACCAGTACTTGAAAATGACTCTTTTTTCCATAAGCCTATGCCATTAGGGACTAGGTCCATGGTATGTTGGGCTAGGAGAACATGGGGGATTAAGTCAAGAAATAAGGGGGGGCTCATGTAGTTTCAAAAGAAAGGGAGTGGGGCTATAGGGCTGGTTGGGGACTTCCCAAATCGACCACTGGATACAAACTAGATGCCCCTTTTAACTCTTTCGAAACTTTAATTTATTTTGTTTTTTGCTTTGTTTATTTATTTTTTCCTTTCTATTTTATATTGCAGATTATGAAGCCGCTCTGTCATATCGTTTCCTTTGTTTTTGAAGAACGGTCCTTTATTTTTCTTTAAATATTTCGGAGACCTGCGAGTTTGCAGGCCTATAGCTTCCTCAGAAATATATAAAATAAAATAAAGAGCATTTACACGGTAACAAGTGGAACTATGAAGAAGAAAAAAGGTCATAATATTAATGGTTGTGAGAAATCACTTTGCATGATCTATCTATCTTATATACCTACCCATTAATTGTCTGGCTATCTGTCTATTTTTCTATTTATCATTCCATCCATCCATCTATCTATCTATCTATCTATCCATCTATCTATCTATCTATCTATCTATCTATCGGTCCGTCTATTTATCCATCCGTCTGACTGTCTATATATCTGTCTATCTATCAATCTAAGTATATATTTCTCTCATCACATCTTCCTCCACTATTTCACCCCTCCCCCCAATCACCGACCCGTACACGTGTGGAGATGTCGTGGTATAGTGGACCAGTCACTTGACTCTCAATCCAAGGGTTAAACGTTCGAATCCCAGCCAGGCATTAGCCTCTTTTTGCAAGACAGCCACTCTCCACCTAGGTGTAAATGGGTAATTGGCAATTGCTGGGGTAATAGTGATTGCAATTTGCAAGGCCCTCAGGAAGACCAGCATTGATGCTGATGAGGTCTAAATTATGATCATTATTATTATGCAGCGGCGCACGAAACGTCGTGATCTTTTAGATCCCTTATTGACCATTTGACCATACATTGCGAGACAAACGAATATCACTGGCGATATTATTTTCGATATTATTATTTTTATTATTATTATTATTATTATTATTATTATTATTATTATTATTATTGTAACGCCCTGGAAAATAGGCCTCCCTCAAAATTTTGTATATATGTATCTTGTTATTATTGTCACATATTTTACACACCAGTATCTTAAAAAGTTTGCACACTCTTGACTGCTTGCTGCAATGGTGCAGAAACCCAACTCCTGTTTCCAAGAAGAGGTGACCCATATTGTGCCCTCTTCCAAAAATGAAACTAAATCGGAGGCGTTGGTCATGTCAGTGGTTCCTGCCTGATAGCATCAGTTCTATACATGATGCTACACAGTAAACACCTATTCTGACCAGCCTCTTCATTTCTTTTCAGGTAAGAAAATACAAGTTTCAATCTCTTTCGTTTCTGTCTGTTTTAAGTTAATTATTATTGTTCAATTCGTATATTACATTGTTGTGGTGCAACTCCTGATTGTTTAATGATGAAGTGAATGTTATTAGTGATATTAGAACCAATTAAGTGTATTTTATAAAACCAGACTTATCGTTGAGAGATGCAGGCTTAACCTATGTATCTATGGGACATGTATCTATTGTATGGTGTTAGTTATGTTTATGAAGCATTTAGATGATATTATGGTTGTATTAGTATGTAGTAGAAGGAGTAAATCGGTAGATATTCATACTAAGTCAGGTTAAACCAACTAGTGTGAACACACCTCATAATGAGTGTATGTTTAACGCGATATGTATAGTGACTAGTTCATACCCCACTATACCAGCAGAGCAAAAAGAGTAGTAGTAAAGTTAATCCTGATACCAATTCAATAGTCTGTACATTGGGAGAAGTTCTCTGGTCTTTATCAGAGATAACTGGTGACATGTTATGACTTATGACTTTTGGTCAGTGGTAGTCCACCAACTGGAGAAATGAGGGAATATCGTAGAAAAGTGAGAATTTGGGTTCATAGTTCAAGTTTCAGGTCTTTGATAAATGAGTTAGTTATGAATTTGCAGTTTCTATCTCTATCTCTTTCTCTGTCTCTCATGTCTCTCTCTTTTACTCCCTCTCATTTCTGGTTTTCCTCTTTGATTGTTAATATCATATTTGAAGATTGAGTGTGATTTTGTTAGAATATATTCCTTGTATCTTTTATTATACTTTTGTCACTGCATATAGAGAAGAGTTTTGCTAGAATTGAGAAAGTAAATTTGTATTATTTCAGAAAAGGATTTTAGGGTAGTGCGACTATATAGACAGGCCGGGAATTAGAGAAAGTTGGGTTATTGTGTAAAATGACACAAACGACTTTTAGCTGGTCCACCTTGGTCTATAATTACAGTTAGCCGTGTTCAGATTGGAAGTTAAGCAGTCAGATGCCTATGCCAATGTTGTTTATGAATTTAGAGTTAGCTGTGTTCATATTTACATTTAATCCGTATTACTTATAATTAGTCTCATTATTGAAATATGTTATTGCATGTTTATACCTTGTGTTATTAAAGACGAGTTCTATACATGATGCTACACAGTAAACACCTATTCTGACCAGCCTCTTCATTTCTTTTCAGAATTTATATCATTACCCCCGGACCGGGGTAACATTTTGGCGACCCTGCCAGGACGGCAAATTACTTTTGCTGTCCGACGAGAACTGGGATGACACTGCACCAGTAGAGAGGTGTGCTGGCAGATGAACCGACATCGATAACTGATTGACCGGTGGTAGAGGACGGCAATTGGTGTGTTACAGGGTTGAAGCAAGACCAACAGTCAACAATTAATTAGGAAACACAACCAATTGTAGTCATGGGGACCATTGAGGACCTCCAGTTTGAGATCGAGAGAATCCTGTTCGGTTTGTCATGGGACCAGCTACTGGATGCTTGTGAGTGCTTTGACTTACCAACGGAGCAAAGTGAGGGTAAGCAGCGAAGGTCACTTACCAGGATTTTGCAGGATAAACTGGCAGAAAAGGTAGCAGAAGAGGGTGCCCAATTAATCTACAAGCACTTAAACAGAGTTTAGAAGTGCTTGGTGGGACCATGGACGCTATCCAGGTGGACGACACAGATAAACAGGCTAACACATCAGATGAGAAACAGCAAGACATCAAGGACCACGACACAGTAAACCCCCCCGAACTGAAACCTATATCGGCATGTCCCCCCCTAATTCCAGCGGCATATAGAAAAGAACTAAGGATCAGCGGACAGGTTGGGGATGCACACCAAAAGGACCGCTTGAGTTATTCTAGCCTAAACCATCAAATAGAGGCAGCTCTCGGGAGAGGGTATGAGGAGGCGGAGGTGGTAGAAGCCGTCTTGAGGGCAATCAACCCAGGACTTCGTTTGCGTTCCTACCTGGAAAACCACTCCAATTTGACCTTGACGTCCCTGAAAACTGTCCTGAAATCACACTACCAAGAGAAGGAGGCAACGGACCTTTACCAAGAGCTGTCGCAACTGGTCCAGGGTAAAGGTGAAACACCCCAAGGATTTGTCATGCGAGCCCTGGATCTGAGACAGAGGATCATTCGCGCTTCAGGACAGGCTTCGCATGGACTGAAGTATGACCCGCCCTGGTGCAGGACATGTTCCTGCATGCAGTAATAACAGGACTTACAAATGACAATATTCGACATGACCTTAAGCCTTCTCTACAGTCTGCAATTCCTGATGAAATCCTCCTGGAGAGACTAAATGTAGCTGCGTCGTTGGAGGAGAAGCGCCACCTAAAGTCTCATGCTAAACCTACCATACGAGTAGCTTCAGTCGCAGAAACACCTGACAGACAGACTCCAACGACCCCGCCGAGGGAAAAACCAAGGAAGGAGGGTGACGCCGCAGGACTAGCTGCACAGATTGCGGAGCTGAAGGCACGCGTAGCAGACCTACAGGGGAGAGCCACGCAACCGCCCACCAGACCGCCCATGATGCAACGGAGGCCCAGAGGGTGCGATCGATGCCGCAAGCAAGGAGAGGGTGACAGCTGTCGGCATTGCTACCGTTGTGGGGCGGACAACCACTTCTCTCGAGGATGTCGGCTTCAAGAGACCAGCCGGGAAACGACTCCGAGCTCACCAAGGGGATCGGGTGTAGCTCGTCGTGACAGCAAGGGGTCCCTTAGTACAGGTAAGTGTCCAAATCGTAGTGTAAATGGGATATCGGGCAACAGTGGTGCATGTCTCCCCTCGACAATTACACAAGTTGATAAAGTTGGTTGGGGAAAGATGCACTATTAAGTGCTTGCTAAATGGGCACAAAATTGAGGCATTGTGGGATACTGGGGCGCAGGTGTCGGTGATGTCAGAGGAATTCAGGAAACATATTCTTCCAGATGTACCCTTGAGGGATGTCAAGGAGCTTGTGCCCAAAAACTTGACATTGAAGGCAGCAAATAAGTCGGAAATGCCCTACATTGGCTGGATTGATGTCCAGTTTGATCTGGAGACCCAAGGAGGACCATCCTATAGGTGTCAAGTGCCATTTTTGGTCACCGAGGAGGACATCTATGAACCAATTATCGGTACTAACGTTATCGGGGAAATTGTGAGGAACTCCCAAAGTCTCCAAGGAATATGCCAAGCCCTCGCGACTTCCCTTCAAGAACACAAACAAGACATCCCGAAGCTGGTGAACCTCCTTAAGGCAGACATCCCCAGCGATGTTTGCCACGTAAGAGTTGGTCGACAACAAGAGCGAATACCAGCCAATAAGAGTTGGATGTTAGATGTCCGCGTACGACCAGGACCAGTAAGAGAGGAAACCACTGTCCTCTTTGAACCAGACAGGCATATAGGATGGCCAGAGGGCCTCGAATTGGAAGCTTGCCTGGTTCAGCTAAGTCCTGGGAGCTCATGCTGCATCCAGCTACCCATCCACAACCATTCAGGGAAGGACACCATCCTACCCCGCTACACCTCCCTTGGGAGGTTAGAGCAGATAAGGACAATTCTCCCTGAAAACATAAACGAAGAAGATGTCGAAACAGAAGCGCAAAAGGTGACAGTATCTGCAGTCTCAACTGAAGAAGAACAGAAGAAAAACAATACCTTCGACTTCAGCCAGCTGACTCCAGAGCAAAGGGTTGCAGCAGAGGACCTCATGAAACAGGAAGCAGGAGCTTTTTCTACTGGAGAACATGACATGGGCTGCATTCGTGACCTCCAAATGAAGATAAGATTGACAGACGACATACCTGTACAGCGAACTTACCAATCCATCCCCCGCCCATTATACCAGGAGGTGCGAACCTACTTACAGGATCTGATTGAAAGAGGGTGGATTGTGAAATCGAGTCTCCTTACGCATCCCCTGTAGTCTGTGTTCGGAAGAAAGATGGTGGCCTTCGCCTCTGTGTCGACTATAGGGGGCTCAACAGCAAAACAATACCAGACCGGCAACCCATACCACGCATGCAAGACGTCTTAGATGGTCTAGCAGGGAACTTGTGGTTCAGCACTCTCGACCAAGGGAAAGCATACCACCAAGGGTTTATGACCGAAGAGAGCAGACCACTTACAGCCTTCGTCACACCTTGGGGACTGCATGAGTGGGTTAGAATTCCCTTTGGTCTCAGAAATGCCCCTGCTGCCTATCAGAGGTGCATGGAGAACATCTTAGATGGCCTGAACCATGTGATATGCGAGGTGTATCTTGACGACATTATCGTCTATAGCAAGACTTTCGGAGAACATGTTGCCAATCTGAGAACAGTGTTTCAACGGCTGCAACAACATGGAGTGAAACTGAAGCCAGCCAAGTGTCACATTTTCCAAAAGAAGGTGAAATATCTGGGACGTATAGTCACAGCCGATGGATACAGACCAGACCAAGAAGAAACGGCTGCACTTCAGTCACTTAAAGAAAAGACACCAAAGACAATTGGAGAAGTACGGAAGCTGCTTGGGCTGACAGGCTATTACAGACGGTACCTCAAGAATTACGCAAAGAGAGCCAGGCCGCTTTACCAGCTTCTACAAGCACAGGACACAGGAGGAGAAGTCAAGAAAAGGACCAGGATGGCCAAGCCAAAGAAGTCAGGAGGTCAAGCTCCATCGAATGCCCCAGTTACGTGGTTACCTACCCACCAGGCAATCATAAATGAATTCATCGATGAGCTAAGTAACCCACCAGTAATGGCATATCCTAACTTCAATCTTCCATTCGTGCTGCACACAGATGCCTCCCAGGATGGGCTCGGAGCGGTGTTGTATCAAGAAAAGGATGGGAAGTTACGAGTCATCGCCTATGGTTCACGAACCCTGACACCAGCCGAGAGGAATTACCATCTACATTCGGGGAAGTTGGAATTCTTGGCCCTTAAATGGAGCATCACCGACCAATTCCGGTTACCTCCAATACGCAAAGTCATTTGTGGTATTCACGGATAACAACCCCCTCACATATGTGTTGAGTACTGCAAAATTGAATGCTACTGGTCATAGGTGGATTGGGGAACTAGCAGATTTCAATTTCTCCATCCGCTATAGACCGGGAAGAGCAAATGGGGATGCTGATGCTCTATCACGTATGCCATTGGAGAACAGCAATCTAGCTGCAGAGTACAGTGAGGAGATCTCCCGATGTCATGACTGCCACCCTCCAGGGAATCCGCTACCAGTCGTATGATGATTTTGCTGTTGTACATTCCTTGGTGGTGGATCCAGCTGTGGAAGATGACATGGCCGACACTTCATTAGGATGTACTCAGTTATTCTCCTTGCAGGATGTTAAAATAGCCCAGCAGGAGGACACAGACATTGCCCCTATTTTGAAATACCAAGCTAAGGGAAGATGGCCAAAGAAGCAAGAGCGGGAGCATGAGACGCAAGGTACCAAGTCCATCATGCACGAGTGGAAAAGGCTAGAGGTCGGAGATGATGGAATCCTCCGTCGTGTAACCAAAACAAAAACACAGCTAGTCCTTCCAAGGAAGTGGTGGACCTTCGTTTGCGAGGAGCTCCACAACAAGATGGGACATCTAGGATCAGAGCGGACGGTAGAGTTGGCGAGGGATAGGTTTTACTGGCCCCACATGGAGAGCACAATTAACACATACGTCACCACCCAATGCCAGTGCATCAAACAGAAGAAACCATCGAAACCCAACAGGGCCCCCCTCATTCCTATCGCAACAGCAGAGCCTTTCGAACTGGTGAGCATTGACTTTCTTCATCTAGAACGTAGTCGTGGAGGATATGAGTACATCCTGGTCGTAATGGACCATTTCACCCGATTCGCACAAGCATATCCCACTACCAACAAATCCGGTCGGACTGCGGCAGACAAGGTCTTCAACGACTTTGTTTTGAAATTTGGCTACCCGAGACGCCTTCATCATGATCAGGGACGCGAGTTCGAGAATCAGCTGTTCACGAGATTACAACAGCTATCCGGTGTCACCCATTCACGCACTACCCCCTATCACCCACAAGGAAATGGCCAGGTTGAGCGTTTCAACAGGACTCTCCTGTCGATGCTGCGAACCCTAACCGAGGAACAGAAGTACGATTGGAAGCAACATCTCAACAAAGTAGTCCATGCCTACAACAACACCAAGCACGACACAACAGGATACTCTCCACACTATCTCCTATTTGGGCACTCGGCAAGGCTCCCGATCGACCTAGCTTTTGGTATCTCCCTCAACCAGAAGCAACAGCCGAGGAATATGCCGGAGACGTGGCCAAATGGAAGGACAGATTGAAGGAAGCGTATGAATTAGCGGGCGAGCAGCCCGCCAATCTGCAGAAAAGGGAAAACGACGGTACGACCAGAAGGCAGCAAGCACGGTTTTGATGCCAGGAGACAGGGTTCTAGTCAAAGATTGTACCCCTAGGGCTGGTCCAGGAAAACTGCGTTCATACTATGAAGACCAGATCTACGTTGTAAAAGCGAGAAAGGGGGAACTTCCAGTATATGTGGTTCATTCAGAGGATGGCAAGGGCAGAGAGCGGACGCTACATCGCAATCTGCTATTCCCATGTGACTCGCTGGTCCCAGATCAGTCTATACCCACTTTAGCACAAAGGACTAGCAGAAAGGCACGAACGCAACCACAGACGGATCAGCAACAGCCACCCTCTCATCTGCAGAATCGGCCAGTGGATAGCTCAGATGACGAGGAGGAAATGTATTTGACGGAATTCCGTCGCCGCCAGGCTGCACGGCAAGATCTTCAGGAAAGAGAGGCAGATACTCAAGTACACCTAGACGCTACTGTAAACCCAGGGATCACGCAAAGACAAGACATGGGAAGCACAGCCCCAACTAGTCCAGCATCCCAGACCCAAACCCAACAGGTAATGGAGAATACAAGGCCAAGGGACTCGTCGGTACCAGCATTACCTGACCCAACCGACCAGCCTGATTCTTCTGATGATATCGAACCTATAAACATACGCCCCATCGGGAGCGACGACCGCCAAACCAATTTACATATCATGGCCCTGGCACACCGGATCCACTGTGCATGCAGCACGATGTCAGTGGAATTTCCACGTGTCAGGGTGCCGAGACCACTTTCAGCTCCCGCCACAAACCCACATGACCTTGGAACCGCTTTCAGCAACATGTCAAATAACTCTGGTTTGCCGTTCACAGGTGCCCCAGTGTTCCAACCGTCTCCATCCCAAACAAATATACCTACAATGTTCATGCCAATGCCCATGCCCATGTATACGAATGGACACTTTCCTGGGCCACAATGGTCACAGTATTTACAGTTCTGTGTATAGTTTAATTCAGTGATAATGAATGTATTTTGGGAAACTCGGAGCGAAATTAGATCGTAGAGTTAAGAAGGATATAATGCCAGAAACTCGGAGTGAATATTCACTCTAGTGGTTATGCTATGTTACGTTATGTTATTGTAAGGAAAGGGAAGGGTAGATGAGATAATGGATGCCACTGTTGGAAGTGTGGTCATTCCTTGTAGCCAAGGGCTAATAAAGTGAATGCATTATTGGTTATTACCCTCCAGTGCCTTTTGTTTCATGGTGAATCGTATTAAATTGTGCATGGATCTTACGGATCGGAAGTTATACTCCGGCAGGAACGCGCGCCTGCTGGTAGTGTAGTTTCTCAAATGCGCCATTGAGACGCATATATAGGCTCTTGCCTAGCACAAAATTTATGCGATTCACATAGGATATGTTTTACATATCATCGTCTATGGGTGGCTTGAGCAACGCTTTTGCTATTCTTGGCTAGAAATGGATCGGTTATGTCAGTTTGACTTTGACTTGTTTTGTCTTTTCATGCGATTCATCGATCCACTGTATATATATTAGAGATTTGAGTTGTTGCTTGTTACGTCTCATGTTATTGTTGTATTGTTTAGGTAGAATCTGGATGATTAGCTTAGTTTAACAAATGTTTAATATAGAATTGATATCTTGTGGAAATGTCGAAGATGACATTTGTTTTTGGAGGGATGGGTGTAACGCCCTGGAAAATAGGCCTCCCTCAAAATTTTGTATATATGTATCTTGTTATTATTGTCACATATTTTACACACCAGTATCTTAAAAAGTTTGCACACTCTTGACTGCTTGCTGCAATGGTGCAGAAACCCAACTCCTGTTTCCAAGAAGAGGTGACCCATATTGTGCCCTCTTCCAAAAATGAAACTAAATCGAAGGCGTTGGTCATGTCAGTGGTTCCTGCCTGATAGCATCAGTTCTATACATGATGCTACACAGTAAACACCTATTCTGACCAGCCTCTTCATTTCTTTTCAGGTAAGAAAATACAAGTTTCAATCTCTTTCGTTTCTGTCTGTTTTAAGTTAATTATTATTGTTCAATTCGTATATTACATTGTTGTGGTGCAACTCCTGATTGTTTAATGATGAAGTGAATGTTATTAGTGATATTAGAACCAATTAAGTGTATTTTATAAAACCAGACTTATCGTTGAGAGATGCAGGCTTAACCTATGTATCTGGGACATGTATCTATTGTATGGTGTTAGTTATGTTTATGAAGCATTTAGATGATATTATGGTTGTATTAGTATGTAGTAGAAGGAGTAAATCGGTAGATATTCATACTAAGTCAGGTTAAACCAACTAGTGTGAACACACCTCATAATGAGTGTATGTTTAACGCGATATGTATAGTGACTAGTTCATACCCCACTATACCAGCAGAGCAAAAAGAGTAGTAGTAAAGTTAATCCTGATACCAATTCAATAGTCTGTACATTGGGAGAAGTTCTCTGGTCTTTATCAGAGATAACTGGTGACATGTTATGACTTATGACTTTTGGTCAGTGGTAGTCCACCAACTGGAGAAATGAGGGAATATCGTAGAAAAGTGAGAATTTGGGTTCATAGTTCAAGTTTCAGGTCTTTGATAAATGAGTTAGTTATGAATTTGCAGTTTCTATCTCTCTATCTCTTTCTCTGTCTCTCATGTCTCTCTCTTTTACTCCCTCTCATTTCTGGTTTTCCTCTTTGATTGTTAATATCATATTTGAAGATTGAGTGTGATTTTGTTAGAATATATTCCTTGTATCTTTTATTATACTTTTGTCACTGCATATAGAGAAGAGTTTTGCTAGAATTGAGAAAGTAAATTTGTATTATTTCAGAAAAGGATTTTAGGGTAGTGCGACTATATAGACAGGCCGGGAATTAGAAAGTTGGGTTATTGTGTAAAATGACACAAACGACTTTTAGCTGGTCCACCTTGGTCTATAATTACAGTTAGCCGTGTTCAGATTGGAAGTTAAGCAGTCAGATGCCTATGCCAATGTTGTTTATGAATTTAGAGTTAGCTGTGTTCATATTTACATTTAATCCGTATTACTTATAATTAGTCTCATTATTGAAATATGTTATTGCATGTTTATACCTTGTGTTATTAAAGACGAGTTCTATACATGATGCTACACAGTAAACACCTATTCTGACCAGCCTCTTCATTTCTTTTCAGAATTTATATCATTACCCCCGGACCGGGGTAACATTATTATTATTATTGTTATTATTATCATTATTATTATTATTATTATTATTATTATTATTATTATTATTATTATTATTATTATTATTATTATTATTATTATTATTATTATTATTATTATTATCATTATAATTAATTCGCCCGGTCTCTCCTTTCTCTCTCTCTTTCTCTCTTCTCCCTTTCTCTCTCTTTTTTCGTCCCACCTAATACTAAAAGGGCAAAAATGTTCCCGGGCTGCTAAAATGAGCACGCGAGTGCCATTGTGGTATAATGCATCCCGGATATGCATCAAATAATAACGTTGAAAAATCACAGCCGTTGTTTTTGTAATCTGAGATGAACACGGCAATTTTATATTTCTTTTTCTTTTTTCCCCCCGTTTTGTTAATTCGTCAAAGATTTTCAGTCAATTGCGAGGGGGGCCGGGAAAGGGCGAAATCGGCAACTCCCAGAATTCGACCGCTGAGGCGGTGTCTAGTTATAAGGGCTCGGGGCACATACCCCCTCCCTCCCCCGATGATGGGCTAAAAATAAGAAGGCGAGGAGGGAGGGTAAAAGAGAAAAGAAAAAAGGTTAAAGAGAACCTGAAAAGAAGATAATAGCTCCCCCCCCCCACCCCCTCATCGTAGTCCTTGTAATTTGCCTTTCATCCATCCGGTAAGATCTATGTTACCCCCTTCCATGGGATGCTGGTGCCTCTTCATTAAGCTGTCCCATTGCTTTGCAGCGCCATTTATATGTAGCTAATACAAATAACAATAATTGCATCGGAGATATTCTAAAAGAATAGCCATATTAAATGCAATGTTAAATTTCAAAGTCAGGGTTCGGAATATCAGAATCACCTCTTTTACACTGTTGCCCATAAAGTTGTAATAAAGTTTTCTTGTACCTTTTTTCTGAATTGATAGTGACAATATTGTTTATTCTTGAAAGATAGAGTTTGCATCTTCTCTAAACTTTATCTTTTAAGAATTATAATAGTGTTTTTGAAAAGAAAAGCAAGACAATTTATTCCAACTCTATGAGCAACAGTGCATTATATACAGTGAGATGATTCATGTGAAATAACAATGCGTAATATTAAAAGATGTAATGGGGGAGATTTGTTCTTTGCCTTGCCATTGACCTTATATCACAGTGAACAGTGACGTAGTGTACGTGGTAGTGTGCGTGGGTCCGCCCATTAAGGGGACATTGGCATCTTTGGGGCGGTCCTAAGATCGATGTGAATGAAATGCGAATTAAAGGGGAAGTCTACCCTGATATTACGTTGGTTTTATAATAGAAGCAAACGAATAATGAGAGGATCAGGTCACTGAAAAATTGTGCAGATTTGAAAACTTGTGCAAAATTAAAAAATCATAAATTTCCTACTCTTAATCGGATATTGCTCAAACTTTCACCAATTTGTTTCTCTCCTTTTCAGTTATTAATTTATTATCAGGGTGCTACTTCCCCTTTAACAAGGCTATCGATTAGGACACGGTGATGGAGGGCGTCCTATGATCTTCTCTTCTGGTTTACTCTCAGCTCTCTCGAGCCGTCGCTAGGCGATCTTTTCTCCGCTTTGCTTTATAAGTTCCCCATTAATTATTCTAGGCCTATCACATTGTTATGCTAACATCGCTGAGTAGGGCCATCCCTCCGTCTTCCTTTTATAAGTTTGTCTTTATGATTGTAAATGTATATTTGTTGATGTTTTTTAATTGACGGAAACTAAATACGATACAATACAACAATACAATAGCTAGGCCTTTGATTTGGGAAGTCGCTAGTGCTCCATGGATGTGCACCCACACGACTGGCAGTATTATTGTACGAAAAGGCGGGGGAGCGGGGGCCGGGGTGTTTACCAAGCCAATTTCGGTTTGTAAGCTTAGATTTTGATTGTCTTTTAAATTCGGACCTCCAAACGGGGAGGGGGCTACCTTATTATGCGAGGATCCCCCTAGTAAAGATTTCATTGGGTTCTAGTGCATTTTCTTTCAATTTTCAAGCATTTTAGACCAACAGCCCTCTATTATAAGACGAAAGGTCTTTTGCTTCTTTTGTGTTTTCTTTCATAATAGGGGATTAATTAAAATGTCCAATACATAATTGCTTGCGTACATGATATAGGAGATTACATCAAACGGTAACCTTTCTAGGTCAGGTTTGGGCTTACAATGACGGTGGATTAGCTTAGTTAATTCATGCGTGAACCAAAGAAGTGTCACTCTGGATGATCAAACCAAGGACATCCTTCAAACAAGAAAAATGGCGTCCCGGACGTACGTGGTACCATAGAAAAGACTGCATTATAACAATCTTCAAGGACTTCGGTATAGTTATACCCAACACGAAAAGTAGGAGGTGCAATTATATTATAGACGGACAAGTTTTGAATATCCCCTCCCAATCTCTGACCAGATTTAACTTGTTTTCTAGTTTGAAGTGGTACAAAATAATTAAGGCTATAAGCATGCATTTGAGCAAATTAAGGTATGCGAGACAAGGTCCAACTCGTGACTCCAAGAGACCAAAACAGTCGATAACGAAAAGTGAGTTTCGGTCTATAGTGAACCTTTTTCTTCTTCTTCACTCTACTCCTTGTCTAACTCTGTAGGATCAGGGAGGGTAGTCTCATCTCCCTGGTATAGGATCACCCTGAAAACGAAAGAATAATAAAATAATTAAATTCGCCTTTTCTATGATTACCAATATTGCTGTTCTGTCCCCTCCCCGTTTTCATTAAGAAATTGTGTTTTAATCGACAGAGGTTAGTGTTGTACAACTTCTGCATGGAGCATGTTGACATAAAAATATTTATACATACATGAAATAAATATTTGAGCATGGAGATGGATATAGAGGGCGAAGTTTACTCCGTGGCAAAGAGAGGGTTGAAGCAGGGAGGTGGGATCCCTGGTTGAAGCTTGCTACTAATAGACCATTATCGTCATGTAATCAAATGTAATTATTAATTTTGTAAATAAAGAAAACAAAACATTGTATTTAATGGGAAATTTCAATATTGATCTTCTTAAGGCGGGTAAAGTGTTAATTTTGTAGTCCATGTAAACAAACACTCCATATCCCTGATGATAACTGTGTGTACAAGGCTTGCCAAACCCATGTAGGTATTATTTTATCATAATTAAGCGACCACTTTCCTGTTTACTGTTTATGCGAAAATGAAATTAAATACTTCAGATGAATAATTTATGAAAGGAGAGGTATACATGATACTGATGATTAATAAATTTGCTTATTTGTTGGAATTACAACGATGGAATCTCAATGAAAATAATACTGATAAGAGTTATGATGATTTCTTCAAAAAATATTATTCATGGATGCGTATAACATTTTGTTTTCTTATTGAATTCATATTTTCTAAAATAAAGTGTAAGGACAAACCTTGGTTTACAAAATATATTTGTAAGTTAATTAAAAAGAAACACAGATTATCAAACTGTATATAGAAAGAATGTTTTTTTTAATGTCGTAATAAAGTAACGAATATGATAAAAAGTGCGAAAAGAGCGTATTATGCAAATAAATTTCAGAATAATAAGGGGAACATGAACAAAACATCGAGTTTTATAATCAGGCTCTTGGTAAGCAGAAAAAGAAAACTGTTATTAAATCTATTCTATGTAATGAAAAAAATATTACAACTGACATGGAAATTTGTAATATATTGAATGAAAATTTTGTAAATAAGGATGATTTGCCCAATATATTCCCTCCCTGCATGTTCGCTATAAACAGCATTATTCACTCCTATCCCACAAGACAAAGAGACAATTTCCATCTCCCCCTCCAAATCCGGACATTTTCCCCCCTAAAACTACTGGTCCCTCTTTTTGGAATGGTTTCGATTCGGAGGTTAAAGGTCGGATGAAATCCAAATATAATATATTGACAGATGATGTCACATGATGAATGAGATCTGGAGCATTTTTTTAGGGCGGGGCTTAGCCGGTCTGAGATTAAAATTATTTTTAAAAATATTTAAAAATCTATGAAATATATTTAGATGTTTGAATAAAAATATATGAGTTGTATGCAGCCCTGAACATCAACATGAGTCAACTTATATTTGGATGTCACCCGACCTTTAATGAGGCACCATCGTTAAATTGCTTTAAACACAAACTTAGAGTTTTCCTTTTAAATTCTTATGTCTAATATATTTTGTTTGCCCACCCCAGTACTTGTTAACTTTTTTCTCCAATGCTAATCTTAATTGTTAATAAAGGAAGCATGTTCCGGCCATTAATGTATAAAAACAAATTACTTTGTTTTTAAACCTATTGAATGCGTATGAACGAATTGCATGTTGCTAAGTACTTTTCTCAGGGAATAGTATTACTATCTAATCTAATTCGCGTTCTCTTTTCATGGACGGTCTGGTGTACACGGTCCAATTATGGCCTCTTGAAATTATCATTTCACTCGGGAAACTGTGTAAAATTTATCTTTTGTGGTTTTCTTCAAGTAATCTTATACAGCTTGACCTTTCGTGTAATTATATTTTTGAATTAATTACTGTTTAGATACACTTGATGTTTCGTTCAACGGTGCTTTGCTATTACTGAATTGCTCGGGTGACTACGCAATTTAACCAGGTGACTCTGGGTATTGGTGCTAATGCATTTTTATACATATTTCCTTATTCCATTGGCATTGTGTTTTAAATTCCCCTTCTAAATTACGTCTTTCTCTACTGCTACGGTTTTTCATCTACAATGTCTATTTTATCAGGAACCTATTATATACAAGGACTGCTTTTCAATAGGTTACTCACATTTTACTTAAAGAGAAGGTTGAGTTCTGGGAAGAGGCGAAAAATAATTAGTGAGCGTCATCATTGTTATTATGCAAGTGTGGACGAAAATCAGATAAAAAATGTTCCCTGAAAAGCATGGCTCTTCAAAATGCCTTAATATTATAAATATGGCATGTAACAGCATAAAAATCGGGACGGATTTTTATGCCACATGTTTGTGTAGTCCCATATACATCTTTCTGTGTACAGTGCTTGTAACTTTACCAAGACTGGGCCAAATTTCAACCATTTTGATGATTCCAGAACCTTGCAGTACACACAATTACATTGATTCCACACCGTTTCTTTCACAACGCAATCGCATGACCAGAACTCAACTTTATCTTTAATCTATCATATGAATCGAGTATCATTGAGACGTGCTCATACATGTATATAATTATATATGATTTCTATTTTATATTGTCTGTCTATATTTTTTGTAAAATGTGGAACAAATAAACTTGAAACTTGAAACTTAAACTGGGCTATCCGCCATATTCACATATATTTATGATTTACCATGTATATTTTCAACTTAAAAAAACCCAATTAGTTCTGGAAATAAAAACAAATAATCAAACAATGAGCAACGTTTATCAACAAGCATTAAGAACCTCTCAAATTTTCGATAATGATAAACAAAAATTATAAATGAATAAAATCAGCATGCATGGAAGAAAATGTACTCAATAATGTAATAATCTGCCAACAAATATCAAGATAAAAGTACCTCGCCTCTCCCCACCCACCGCCACCACACTCACCGCTGCCCCTCACAACTATACCCCTACACACTAGCATAAGAAATCTAAAGTCTAGTTTCACATCGATCACTGTATAATGTTTTGTTTCTAATATTGAGTAAAACTTGAAGAAATATACTTCGAAGCTGAGTGGAATATAGACAGATATAGAAAGTGACTGATGATAAAAATATCAACATCGCTCAGATAAACCTATAACTATAAAGGACCTTGTTTTCTTTTTGATGACCACAGGCACTATTTATAGCTGGTGGCTCATTTGGCTAAATTGTATCGCGTCTTCTTTTATTCCTCTCATCGCTACGTCCTTTGTGTTCCTGAAAAGGATATATAAAATTGAATAGAATACTTTTTACATGGGAAACGGCATACGTCTTATTGACAGTAAATCAAAATAATATAGCTCCTATGGTGATCAAGGATAATGTGTATGCTATAAGGGGCACGTCTGTTTTTTTAACGCAAGATGATTTTGTGATTTAATGGTCAAGGACTATCTAATAATCGACCTGAAAAGATTCCAGCCGCCCAGTCCATCACTGTCTCCTTATAATGTCAATGTATGTCAAAGACGTATTACGTAATCCGAACTGTGGGGTGTACTATACAATGAAATCGCTCTTGGTTGATTTCTCTAGAGGATTTTTTTATCTCAAAAGTCTATTTCTGGCTATTTTAGAACACAGTACCATAGCTATTGGCGTACGGTAACTCCTAGTTTTAATGAGCTTAAAAATCTCACGGGCCCCTTATTGTGGCGTACGACACACACAAAAAAAAAGGAAGAAAAAATACGTATTGTTAATATTTCTTTCTCCATAATAATTTCGTATATATTTAGTCTTGTAATGATCTGTTTCCTTATGTCTTCATCTTCAAAGATCACGATGGGGTACTTGCCACCTCTTCCTCCCCTGAATCTCAATCATCGTCATCATCATCATCATCACCATCATCAATATAATAATCATCATCATTATCACAAGTACTATAACGACATTATTTTCACTACAACCGCCACCATCACATCATCATCATCATCATCATCATCATCATCATCATCATCATCATCTTAACCACCACCACCATTATATCATCATCACCATCATCCTCATCACTACACGTGTCGTCAGTGAAATAAACAAGATTTATGCACAGTTTCTATTGTGATAGCACCCTGTAGCTTATTTCTTTTTATGTATAGCTTATACGGAAAAAGGTTCCGTTGGCCTTCACAAAATTGCAAAACAAATTGAGATATATACATACACTTTTCAAGGCAAAATAAGTGGCGTTAAGATAATTATCACATCGAGTTAATGTTGCTTTTTTTTACATGATATGAGCGAAGATCTATACACTGTTGCGTACAAAGTATGAATAATCTTTCTTATCTCTCTTCATGAAATCATTGTGACAATATGGTTTATTCTTGATAAAGTTTAATCTCCTGAAAAATTTATTGATCTATCTAAAGAGTCACAGACTAAGATTGATCAATAAAGTTCTGTGAAGATATATTCTATCAAGAATAAATTCTACTGTCACGATCAGTTCATAAAAATTAAAAAAAAAACGCTAAGGAATTTTCCCCCAACTTTATGTGCAACTAGAATACTATTTCGTTGCATATTCTTGACAGCTAGGGACGGTGAAAGGAAACGAACACGATCGAAATTACTTTCAACAAATTTCAATAGCCTTGTGCGTCACACAGAAAATAATGTGCGAACACGACGATGATGTATTTCGTATTCCGAACATGATTTTTAAGGGATATACAAATGAACATTACAGTATTGAGATTGAAATATTAACCATATCCCCAGGCCCACCAAAGCAGATTTACAGGTATGCATAAAGCGAAAAGTCTAATGTTGAAAAGCAGTAATGTCTACCAGACCAGGGGCGTCGCTGGGGAGTGGGAAGGGGGGAGGGGGTGCCGCCATTCGAAACATCTGTTGGTAAGGGGCTTTAAAGCCTTTTTGTAAAACTCTTTTGGCACATTTAAAATCTAAGGATAATTCTTTCTTTTCCTAGTATTGGTTCGACTTTCTCATTGCCAAACTTGTTGAAGAAATAGTCTTGCGACATCTCTCTCTCTCTCTCTTTTCAATATTACCTATAAAATTATATAATGTTTGAAAGTTTGAAAATTCCATGCCTTAGAGGCAATGTCAAAGAGAGAACATAATGTAATCACTACTCTACGGTCATCAAAATTTCAAAATGACTTCATTTTACTGTTGAGTGAATACAATCATTACTGATATTTCCAATGATTAAGCTTTTTTTTTGTTTGGTCTTCCGGATTAAGTCTATATAGGTAAAGCAATATTAAAGATACTATGTCCCTTTTGCAGCCAACATCAAATTCTGTAGAACTTTGCAGGAATTATGAATATGTCATGTATGTCCTATCTGTGAAATTTAAACGTTAGCAGTGTCCTAATATTCAAATTATGCAAGGAAACCCGTTTACTTGCTAGACTTCACTGTCAGACACTATTGAGTGACTGACTGGCTTTTTCATCTTTGGTAATAACATACATAAAATGAGCTGTAAAGGGTACATGAGCATTTGTCTACATCAATAACCCACTTCTTGTAATGGCCAAAATTAAACTGATTGAATCTTTGCGCAGCATAAAACGTACGACCATTCGGTACAATGGTCTGAAAAATCAGACTATTACTTACTGGCTCTATAGCTCCTAAGTCGATTCGACAACTAATAGTCGTTATTTTCCCACTTAAAGACATTTTCAAGCCCCTTTTTTAGGGAAGTTCTAAATTAGTATTGTCTTTCAAATGCCGTTGGAATTTAACCTTTTCATTTTTTGGCCTGCAAATGGGACATAGTACCTTTAAGGCCTACATGAAGACAAAGATTAATATGTAAGTGTGAAGTTAGAATAGGTTATAATTCTTAGTGATTTTTTTTAAAGGAAAGAGCACAGCGGAGTAACTGCAAATTTTACTAGACATCCGTTGGTTGACCAAAGACTCACCAAAGAAGCTATATATACAAACACTTGTCTAAAGCTAACCTTAACCTTAATCCTTTTTCAAAACCTAATCCTAACCCTAAACATAAACATAACCCTAACTCTATATGTGTTGGTCATCCACGTATTTATATTATATTAGTGAGGAATTCTAAATTCAAGAATCATAAAAACATTAGTTGGCTGAATTACGACAATGTTTAAAAATGAATAATAATAAAAAAGATTTATAATATACAAAACTCAAATTACATAGAATAAAGAAATAGAAATACAAATATAAATGCAATTTTAACAAACTTCACCCTAGTCCATTTGTGAATACGTTTCTGAAAAGTTATTTGGTTGAATACAAATTATATAAGCAAACATTCTATAACCAGCACTTAATTGCAAATTTTGATCCACGTCACGTAACGGTTGATATATAGGAAAGTTTACTATTTTTTTTATTTAATTGACACCAAAATGTCGACAATGAATTTGGCCAATAAAATAACTATACAGTTACATATTTATCACAAATCTCAACTTGTGTAAAATTAATTTTGATTCCCTACCATTCATTTAAGCAAAGAAAGGAGGGGGAAAATCTTAACTCACGAAATGGATGGTCATTTTGCTCGTAACTTTACCGATAAAAAAAAAATTCTAAATGAAAATTATCCCAAATGCCTTATCTTTACTCAAGATATTAAAATAAGCATAACAGTATTAACAAACAGACAATCTTTGCACTTTAACAGTTTTCAGTGACAGGTTGGACCTATAGCCTTTGAAGATGGGGCCGCGGGGAGGGTCGATCTACATACATAGCCACTGAGAAGAAGGGGAGTGGTCCTACCTTTTCCCTTTCCTACCCCTTCGATTATGGGGCGTCCCCGTGTCCCTCTGGAACTACGCCACTGTTTGTCGTGGTTAGTTCTCTCGTTTGCATAAAACCCGTTTGACAGCCTGCCGTAGGTCTTTCCTAGACAGGTAATAAACAAGAAGATTGACACTACTGTTCAGAGCCGCGGCAGTTGCAGCAGTGTAATAAAGATACCCAATAAGAAGTTCAGTTGATTTTGTCACAGCAATGTAAACCTCCAAAACAGAGAACGGTATCCATGACAGGAGGTAACATCCTGTGATCAACAACGGCGTCCAGAGGGTACGGACATTTTGTCGGAAGGAACGCGCGAATGACGAGTCGAAGTTTGGCGCCGCAGATTGTACCACATCTTTTCACCTGACGCAGTGCTGCTGCCTCTAGGTTGACGGACCCTCTTCAACACCTGTCGATGAGTGTTGATTCTAGCTATATGCCGGCGAGATATCATGATGATTTTGCAATAAATGACGATAAGAATCACTGCCACCGGCCACATGTTAAATGAAAACATAAAGAGGGTGTAGGGAAGGAACGAGGGCTCAGAGAATGCCACTTTGCAAACTTTGATTGACTCATGGTAACGTATGACGGAGAGAGCCTTGTCGTGGATAAAGGTAAAACAAGTTGTACATCCGGACACATAGGGAATGGCAATGCCAACTCCCATGGCAGCCTTTCGTCTCGTCACTATGGAATGGTACAAGAGGGGTCTTGTTATATAGATGAAGCGATCAACGTTGAGCAGGAGGATGAATATAGCACTGGTGCCTGGAGCACAAGTCATCAACAAACCAGTCAGCTTACAAACGATCTCAAGGCTGTGCCCTGTTGCTCTTTCAACCAAGTCAATAATGATTCCAGAGAGAAGTGCTGTACAGGTCAGGATATCCGTAGCAGACAAGGCTATGTAAAGCAGCTTGGTGGCGCCACTCATGTCCAGACTTGACACGTGAGGAATGGCTCGCATGTTGATAGAATGACCAATGACTGAAATTGTTGAGAGAGAGATGATGATGGTAGCTCTCCAAATATCACCAATGGCAATGCCCACATCGTTGCTTTGGGTCACGTTCGTTGTCCTATTTAACCCTTCCATTCTGCAGGCGACCGGTAAATAAGTTGACTCTCGATTCGATCAGTTATTTCTTCTCACAAAATGATTTCGAATGATTCAGCTTCACTCACCGATTCTTCACTTCGGATTATTGTCTCTCACTCCCTGCTATTGGCATGCGCAGTATAAACACCAAACAAGAGCTAGTGACCATTTACATTTATTTTGTTAACATCCGCGCCAAGTTTACCATCACTGCTCGTTTTGTACAATAGTATTTCAACGAAATGGTGGGTCACGTACGTACGTAACCAAGTACTAAGTAGATAGACAGCGTGTTC
>CP137676.1:32259834-32309642 GCA_037976565.1 Mesocentrotus franciscanus | reverse complement strand
TCGGTCGTATGGCAAGCCGTTTTAACATTTATTCCTATTCTGATTTCGAACGCAAGAGTTGTGCAGGAATTCATCCTGCCTGACCGGTGCGGTGTGGGTTGTCGAAAGTCAATGTATCGCGAGAATTCAACTGATGCAAGAATTCATGTTGCCAGTTTGCAGTGCATTTACCGTCTCTGTGATATTTCTTGTAGAATTTTTATATTTTATACTGTTCAAATATATGTTTATTTAGACCATAATTTGAAAATGTTTGATGCGATTTTTTTCCAGTTTAATTACTTGTATAAAACATACAAAACGCATCTTTAAACGTAAAACGGCAACATATCACGAAATCATTTCGTGATATGTACGTTGCCGGTTTACATTTTTTTTAAGGACGCGTTTTCATTATAATGTATTACAATTACAAGTAATTGAACTAGATCTATAATATAATCACACAGTTTTTTAGAGGGCATTATAATATTGCTTAAAAAAAACATGGCTAAACAGTACCAAAGAAATATTTTCTACAAGGATATTCACATAGACATTCAATGCACTTCAAACTGGCAACCTAGCTATCTCGTAATGACCCCACCTTGCAGCTCTGCGTGAGAGGTGGCAGCTGTTCTCTTCATCATCTTACGTAATAGTGTAACCAAAGTCTTACTGGGGCTCTGCCTGAAAGGAAATGAGAAGAAGGAAATATATATTTTACTTGTTTTAAGATATCTTCATGTCCAAAAGTCACTTATAATTTAGATGAAGACCATAATGAAAGTTCGAACGAAGCAAAATGACTAAGAATTGGCGATATAACAACAATTTTAATTGTGAAAATTAGCACTCTCCTTTCCTCTCTCCCTCTATCATGCTTATCTCTCTCTCCCTCTCTATCACCCTGTCAAGTTCTCGGCAGGGGGATTACATTGTATAGCGCTAGTGTTATACTTTAGGCTTAATTAGCTCTTTAAACGACGAGTTTTCGTCATGTCAGGATGAATTCCTGCACAACTTTTGCGTTCGAAATCAGAACAGGAATAAATGTTAAAAAGGCGCGCTCATGCAATACTTTTGAGTTCGAAATCATTCACTATAACAATTCGTGATATCAAGAATTTAATTCTTGATATCAAGAAATCTAATTCTTGATATCAAGAAATCTAATTCTTGATATCAAGAAATCTAATTCTTGATATCGAGAATTCGATTTCTTTATATCAAGAAATGAATTCTTGATATCAAGAATCTTATTTCTTGATATCAAGAACTGAATTCTTGATATCAAGAAATCGAATTCTTGATATCAAGAATTGAATTCTTGATATCAAGAATTACCATTGGTTCACAACGTAAAATCATTTCTTGATATCAAGAATTCAATTCTTGATATCAAGAATTCAATTTCTTGATATCAAGAAATGAATTCTTGATATCAAGAAATGATTTTACGTTGTGAACCAATGGTAATTCTTGATATCAAGAATTGATTTCTTGATATCAAAAATTGATTTCTTGATATCAAAATTGATTTCTTGATATCAAGAATAGAATGCTTGATATCAAGAAATATGTTTAAATGATAAAACGGCTTGCCATACGGTCGATACCTCCATTCATTTCCCCATTGTCAATGATTGTCGTCTGCTAAAGCTCGGTCGATTATCAACCGAGCCATACATAATAGGCCTAAGCCTTCGTTTTACATGGGTTTTCGACACATTTTGTAACTATATTCTGACCAACATTATATGTCATGATCTACACTAAATGACCTTTCTTTTAAATGTGCAAATCAAATATAGGACTATTTGGGAAATGAATTTTGAGATGAACATTGTTTTATTCTCGACAAAAATATATATTTACTTTGAATGCTTTCGACTTCGTTTCTCATAATTTGAAATATTCATTTTGTTTTAGTTTTTGCCTCCCGCTTAATTTTGTTAATTTTTTTTTATATCTATACATCTCTTAGAACCCTATTTTGATATGAGGTTGCTGTATCAATAAAATACTTATTGAATTTTTGTACGCATATTTGATTTGTTTTGTTTGTAACCCAAGACGAAAATCCAATTGAAACCAATTGAAACCAATTGAAAATTCAATTGGTTTCAATTGGTTTCAATTGGTTCCAATTGGTTTTAATTGGTCTCAATGGGACTTTAATAGGACTTCAGTTGGTTTCAATTGGTCCAATTGGCCCTATTTTGGACTTCAATTGGTCCAATTGAAACCAATTGAAATCCTTTTAAAAGTCTAATGGGTCCAATTGGTCCAATTGAAATCCCATTAAAGTCTAATGGGGCCAATTGAAATCTTTTTTTAAAGTCTAATGGGGCCAATTGGACCAATTGAAACCAACTGAAATCCCATTAAAGTCTAATGGGGCCAATTGAAACCAATTGAAATCCTTTTAAAAGTCTAATGGGGCCAATTGGACCAATTGAAACCAATTGAAATCCCATTAAAGTCTAATGGGGCCAATTGGTCCAATTGAAACCAATTGAAATCCCATTAAAGTCTAATGGGGCCAATTGGTCCAATTGAAACCAATTGAAAATTCAATTGGTGTTCAATTGGTTTCAACCAATAGGACCCATAGAAACCAATAGGACCAATGCTCAATTAAAACCAATTGGACCAATAGAAACCAATAGGATCAATAGAAACCAATTAGACCAATAGAAACCAATAGGACCGATATGATCAATAAGACCAATAGAACCCAATGGGACCAATAGAAACCAATAGAAACCAATAGGACCAATAGAAACAGTCCAACAGATCTTTGTATCTCATGAATATTCATTAGTATACTCTACACGTGTCATAGAAAAATACATTTATCATGATTTGTTAAGCAAATTATGACAATGCACATCAATTTTTTTGTGATTTGTATTTTCCTTCAGCAATTATTGACCAATAGATTATTTGTCTGATCATTTTACAATTACATGCACGTTTTAGCAATAGATAATTATATTGATTATATGATTACTAACCAAGCAATAACATGTATGTTTATTGTATATGTTTGTACGAGCCTGGATATTTTCCAAAGTCAATCTTAAATTCACTTCAAATGATCTTTGTGATGGAGTTAATGCATTTGAGATTAGAATATACATATTGATGGACAGTTGCCAACATTGATTAAGAAGTATCGATTTATCAATAGTTCTCGAATTACCAATTGCCAGTTGGTTTCAATGGGGACCAATTGCCTTTCGGTTTCAATGGGGACCAATTGCCAACTGGTTTCAATAGGTACCCATTGTTTCACTTTCCATGTACTCCAAATTGCCAATCGGTATTCAATTGGGATTCAATGGGGACATTCAATGGGGATTCAATTGGATTTTCGTCTTGGGAATGGAAAGAGCTAAATGAATGACAGAGATTAGAACAAAATCATAATTCATCACAATCATCTCTCTCTCTCTCTCTTTATATCTATTTATCTATCTATCTCTGTTTGTCTGTCTCTCTCTCTGTCTCCCTCCTCCCCCTCCCTCTCCGAATACGTCAGGATTTTCGTGAAATTGGCATTGTGCCTCAGTGTGTTTTATTTCCGCATCGCGTTTTAGTGTGGTTTTTTTTTAAAGGGTATGGCTAATAAGGAGTTAATCGCCGTCAAGTCTTGGTAGTCTTTTGTTTATTCGAAAATAAATGATATTGAAAATATAGTGATTCATTATATGTTACGAAACAATAAAGAAAGAAGTGGAAACAACGTAAGAATTTAATGTATTTGTCTTCGTCTCCATCTGTGTTCTCGTTCAACCTATCATGTCAATAAAACTTTGTTAACCCGGCCGTTCCTTCTGTTGGAGTTTACAACTTTGACAACGAACTTTACCCTTGGCCACGTTCATTGTTCCTCTTACGTAACTTCCGTTCCGTTCTTCTATTATTGGAGTTTATAACCATGACAATGAACTTTACCCTTGGCCACGTTCATTGTTCCTCTTACGTAACTTAGCTGTAGGGGGCCTAAGACATAAATCTTTTCGTATATTCTATATAGGTCTAAAATACTTTCAAATATTTCTGTGTCATTTTTGTTTGTATATACTTTGTCAAAATTTGCCAATAGTTACAAACTATTACGTTTCCCCTATCATCTTCCGCTCTAGAATCCTATCCTTTTTTTGAAATTTGTTAAGTCCTTTTCATACTTATTTTTTCTTGTCTCCCTCTTCAAGATTTCTTCGGTTTTGGTAGGGTATTTCTGCTATTTATTTTTTTATAAATAAAAGAGAAATTTTATTCTTTTTCTTATAATGTTGTCCACCTTCTTCTAGATAACCCTTTTGTGCTAAAGTATAATGTCCGATGTATATTATTTCTGTCAATATCGTAAATGAACGTATTATTTTATTTTGACGCAACAAAGATTTACATTCAAAATCAAAACTTTTAGTTTCTATAATTTTTATACAGTAGTATTCTTCTCATTTCGACATTATCAGTCGCTCGTTCTCTATTTTCCTTTCCTATAATAAATATAAGGTATAATTTTGTGTACATTATCAGGGAAATGTTATAATAATTTGTCTCAAGGTAGGAATGATGCCGGCATACTAGCAAATGTCGGAATAGAAAACAACATGAAAGATAAGGATGGAAAACGACATTGACAGAAAGACAGAGAGAGAAAGACAGACATACATACAGACAATGGGAGAGAGAGAGAGAGAAGGGCGGGAGGGATAGAAAGATGGACGTAGTCTGTACTGTATTTATTATTATGATATTTGTCTCTCCGAATCTCCTATCACCCCCAGCTCTGATTTTTTTTGTTAGTTACTTTTTGGGGTTTATTTATATCTTTTCGCTAAAGTATTATGTCCGACGTATATAAGTAACGTCAATATCATAGCATAATAAACTTTTTTTTCATATCATTTTGATGCAACACAGATTTACATTTAAAAGTTTTACTTTTTATAATATAAATCATCAGGCGCTCGTCCTGTGTTTTCCTTCTCCATATCGAGGTTATGGTATAATAATTTATCTCAAGATCGAAAGGAATACTTTGGGACGGAAAACAGTACCAAAGATGAAGATGGAAAATGGCGCTGAGAAAGCGAGCAAGAGATATAGAGAAATTAAGACATCATACAGAGAGAAACAATCATTTCTCATGTCATCTTTTCGTCTGTGACATTTTACTAAGTCACATTTGTATTATTCCTTTATCTTTCAATGATTGTTATATATTTGAATGAATATTTCAGATAGGGTCAAATCTGGTTCTACGTTATAATTATGATCATCTAATTTTATTTAGGAGTAAGTCGAAACGCGATCTCATCAAAAATCGCGGAACAGAAAACACTATGAGAGATGAAGATAGAAAATGACATTGAAAACGAGAGAGAGAGAGAGAGAGAAAGTTGGACGTATTGTTATTTATTATTATGCTATTTGTCTCTCCGATCAACACCAACCGCCCCGCTGTGGATTCCTCTTCAGTTTCTTTTTTTTAATCATTATTTACACTCAACAATTTTACTTTTTATAATTATTGTACAGTAATATTCTTTTTATTTCGATATCATCAGGCGCTCGTACCGTGTTTTCCATCTTCATATCGAGGTTATAACGTGCAAATGTATAAGTTTTCAGAATTCTTGACAAATTGCGCAAAAGGAGTCCGAATACGTGTTTAATAATAAATATTTCATTATATAGGATGTCACCAATAATTGTGAAAATCTCTCATAATTATGTAAAGCTATAGAATAACTAACATCGATAAGAATAGAACAAGTACAATACTATATGTTTAATGGAAAATAAATAGATCTAAACGCAACGATATCTTCACAAATTTGAGCGCAGCTCTATTCGAACGCATTTTCTGCAAATCAGCAATTACAATGGAAAAAACGCACTATCGAAGGGATCAAGTAACTACATTATTGTGAGCTAATATGCCCACTGATAAGGTAATGTGAGAAAATCCAAGTTAAAGGGATTTAGTAACTTTGTTGACAATTGCAAAAGTGATGGGTGATTAATAAAATATGTATTGGTATGATCCGATATGTCCACAAAGTAATGTTACTAAATCCCTTTCATTGGATGTAATTTGGCCAAGTAATGAAGTGAAAATGCAAAATGATATGCACTAACACTTGACATTGATTTTGTACACGGTTATGACTATCCAGTAGATAGTGTGACATCCAAACACTAAGCGTAAACATCTTTATTTTACTTTCATATTGATTGATTACAATAGGTTATTCCGAGTATGGTGATTGTGTATGTGTGCGTGGGTAGGGTCGGGTGCTATTGTGATTAAAGGGTTATATAGCCGCCTATGTGCGGAACAATGGGCGCAACAACTATTAGCTGCTCAAAGAGCTGTCTTTTGTCATTGTGTTGCAATAACAAAGTGCTTGTAAAAGTTACATGTACTATAATATCCGTATGCTAACACCCAATGTGAACATGACGTGTTCAGGCCTTATAACTATATACAGGGCACGTTAAAAAAGACTTTACTAGCGCTAGCTAATAAATATGAAACGTCAAAACCTCACGAGCAATTGATGACAACAAATTGTTACGACAAATGCCACCATCAATACAGTTTCTTCGCAAAGAAATATTCGATCGAATATCATGTTTGGAACAGATAAGCGATTTCGAATTGTTCGAGGTGGAAATAACGAACATCATGTCCGATAAACACTGTTTTTTCTTCTGAAATCGGTATGCTCTGTTCATTCAAGGTCCCATACGATTCAAACATAATTTACAATGTTGATTTGCAAATGATAATCTCTCTGGGAGTATATCGATTTCCACGATGATGCAGATATTCATTTTTTCGTAAAATTAGTTTTATAATTTTGCAGGAGACAGTGTTCCTTATGATTCGAGCAGAATTTTGGTGAGTGCATTTCGAAAAAGAGCGTCTTCCATCTACCGAAACGTTTTGATGATGCAGGCTCCCGACAATACGGGTATCATTTTTGTAATATTTTTAATTAGCAGATGTTTGTTTGTTTCGTATGACATATTTATACACGCCCTATAATCTTATTTCAAGGAGAATCTTACAATGTCCTTGATTATAAGTATCATTTTTAAATCACGGGTTTTGAAATACAATAGCTGATTTGGCGAAGATTTAGAGAACCTACGTTTCTATTCTTTAAATCGTTCTTGCATGTGAAAGAACAGATTGATGATCTAGATATATGACCTATTTTGATCGGATGACAGAACGCTTTTCAATATACAACTAAAATAATATAAAACAAAATAGAAAACGGAACAACATCTGATAAACTCGCTGCAATATGAGAAAGAAAATATTGCAAAACATATCAGGCAACCATTAAAGGGAAACAAACAAAATAAATGCAATATGAAACAAATAATGTGTCAAAACATACAGAAGGAATACAATTATACATATCGTTTCTGTTTTGTTCGTGAACAAATTAATATAATACAAGTATTGAACACATTCATGAACAGAAATGAACAATCATGCCAACGTTAACGCCTACAAAACTTCGATGTTGGGAGAGAAATAAACAATCAGAACAACAATCTAAATCAATGTCATATTCGTCAAATAATAATTAAACAAATCAGTAGCCAAAGTGAATATTTTTAGAGTCAAATCTTTCAAGACGAGAGCGGACACACACGCGGGGATTTAATACAGGAATAACTTAAATGCGTCGGAACGGGCGCGAAAGGGCGCGAAAGCTTTTCACAAAATGTCAAGCGCTTCGCCGGTAAGTGCGCCGGCGGGGTTATCTCGTGACGATGAGACTCCAAACAATAGCCAGATTTTATATTCATATTGTGAGCATGTGCTTAAATAGTTATATCAGGATTCCCTGGTTATATTGAAGACGTGAGCTAATATCGTGTACCCGTTTGTCCAGTATTTCTCCCTGATTGTTCGACCAACATTAAATTGCTATTGTCCAGCTGACTTTTCTATAGGCTTTTCTACCCTCGGCGCTAAAGGGATTGCGGAAAATATCAACACTATTTGTGTTTCTCGATAACCTAGTAGAACTAGAAGAATAAGGGCTAGCCAAAAAAAAATCAATGGCCCAAAATAACGCAATCATTATAAATTCCATCTACTACTTGATACCAACACATGCCTGATGGATCCCGGGATGGATCCTTATTTAGACAGCGAGACAGTTCTGTAACAATGTTACGAGAAGCAATTCAACGAATTGCCATGGCCTGTATTTGTTCTAGAACGCACTACGCTCTTTCGATACCACGTGGCCCCAATTTAGCACAATATATACGTATTTTATTTCTTCACAACAATGACCTAGATCTAAAACTGGCCGCGGCTGTAACCCCCCTTCTTCGCAAAGAAATATTTGATAACATTTCTTTGGAACAGAATGAAAAACTAATTTCTTCTTGAAATGATCGACGTGAAATTTCAAACATCAATTTCCTGGTAACGCTTTTCTTTTTTAATGCATGCTCTATTCTTACGATTTAGACATAATTTACTATGTTGATTTGCAATTGATAATCTCCCTGGGAGTTTTGCGATTTCCCCGATGATACGGGTACGGTGTATTTCATTTTGTTCGTAACATTAGTGTTTTGCAAAGAAACAACATTCTGAAAATGAGCGTCTTCTTTCTAACGAAATATATTGATGATGTTCATGACAATATGGATATAATTAGCATTAAAAAAATAATCGTAAGACATATAAAACGCTCTATAAATTCATTTCAAGGAGAAAGTAATTACGACGTTCTTGATTAAGTATCATTTTCAAAATCACGGATTTAAAAATACGTTCTCTAATTTTACGTAGATTTAAAGGACCTATGTATTGAAATAACAGATTGATGATCGATATAATTATATGATTTATAATGATCATACGACGGAACGGTTTACAAGATACAACGAAAAATTAATGAAAATTTAAGAAAACAAAACAAGAAAACCGAAACATGCGATAACATCGCTAGAAAAAGGAAATATACACAAATTTAATGTAATATGAAACAAATACAGTGTCAAAACATGCATGAGGAAAACAATGTCAGAGAGAGTGGGGTAAGTATAAAATAATATTTTTTTCGTGAACAAATCAATTTGTATTAAAATTGATATATTGAACACAATCATGAACAGAACAGGAGGAGATGAAATAATGAACAATCATGCCAACATTAACGCTTACAGAACTCCGATGTTGAGAGGGAAATAAACAATAAAAACAAAAATTGTAACCAATGTCATCTACGTAAAATAATATTAAAACAAATCAGTAGCCAAAGTAAATCTTTTCAGAGTCAAATCTCGCAAGACGAGAGCGACACACAAGCAGGGATTACAGGGCTAACTAATGCGCCGGACCGGGCGCGAAAGGGCGCGAAAGCTTTTCAAAGTTTTAGCTCCCATTCACAAATGTTAAGTGCTCCGCCGGGACGCGCCGGGGCAGGGCTATCTCGTAACAATGAAACTCCAAACAATAGCCAGATTTTAATGAGCTGGAAACCAAATTGCGTCCTCTCGTACCCGGCGCAAATGGGCGCAGAAAGACGCCTCCTTTGTTCTCATATCCTGCTCTGCGCCCCGACGCGTCGGGGCACAGTCGCAACTTTGGAAGGCTCCCTAAGGTGGTCTGTATTATATACAGCCCGCCTAATTATAGTTTCCTGTCTTACGGCATAACTTTGTCTCGTCGGTTAGCAAGGATTATACGGGCTTGAGCCGTTAGTGATCAATGAAGGTAGTTGGACTCGTTGTCATGAAACTATTCATCGTACATTACATGTGGGATTTTCACAGATATACACGGGGTATTTCTATGGTATAGCTGAAACAATCGAATACAAAATTAAAAAAAATAATATAACAAATAAACAATCAAGTACAACAACAACAACGATAACAACAGCAGAAACGGTCATTTTTGCTGCCAGATGGGCACACATTTTAAAGGGCACTTTCTTCTTTTTAATTAAATGTTTACTAAGTTTACTAGATTAGGTTTGCCGAGGGAGCGTGCCTCCACCCGTTCCACCACTGATGAAGGTGTGTTGACAAAAGTAATGCTATTTTACAAACACAACAAAAAGTAAGTTTTTGCGGTTCAGAAATCATGAGGAGTTGTTAAGTGGGGAACTTACTTTTATTTTTATATGAAAATATAAAATAAAACAAGAGTAAAACCAAAGGTAAGACCACAAGTCAACTAGAAGGAAGCCTAAGAGGTAAACCAAAAGTAAGTCAAAGAATTTGAATAGTTTTCATGTGAATTGTTTTTAATATCCTCTCTCGATCACGATGTGTAGGTCCTCTAGTGTCATACGCCCTCAACGTTGTAGGATGTCGTACGGTGATTATTATAGGGGGTGTTCTCATATCTTCAGGGATATTCCTCATGGCGTTCGCACGACACATTGCCTTCATTTGGGTTGGATACAGCTTGCTTGGAGGTAAAAACAAATTTTGCTGAATAACACTTTTTTGTCTATCAAACAAGAAGGAACGTTAAAAGAGAGGAAGAGGAGAGAGCGAGAGAGATTCGAAGGAGGAGAGAGAGAAAGAGATTCGAATGAGGAGAGGAGAGAGAGAAAGAGAGAGTTTCGAAGGAGGAGAGGAGAGAGAGAGAGAAGAGAAAAAAGGAAGAGGAGAGAGAGAGAGAGGAAGGGGAGAGAGAGAGATAGAGATAGAGATAGATAAAAGGGGAGAGAAGGCCCTATTTTAAAGTTGGCCCGGGCTTATTTTTTTCGTTATGATATACTAGTTGCACACAAAGCGTTATTTGATGCGTTATAATGTTACTTGCGCTAATAAAGGCTATTGTGAGGAAGTTAGTGCATGCGCCAGTTCTTTCCAGGCAATGTTTGCATTGTTAACTTTGCTTTTTCTCACATGGCGCGTCAAAGGCCGCGAAATAAAATCACATTTTCACTCATTGGAGATAAGTATCTTAAAATGTCATTTTCACGTGGTGCAAAAAAAAAATGACCGCATCAATCGCTGACGCAGTAGCTACGTCTACAAAAAAAACGTCTCGTGTACAACGGGCCTGATTTCGATTGTGTTTATATCAACGTCAATTAACTGATTAAGGAAATTTAGTGCATGCGCCTTTTCTACCCGTTTTATTTTCCATTTACTATAATGTTTGATATTGTTTCATTTTTACACGATGCGTCAAAGATCGCGCCAGTTGCTGACGCAGTCTTATGTCAGTGTCACGAGCAACGTGCATTACTCTCTTTGGCGTCATCAGGAAGGATTGCTATAAATTTATTGTGTTCTTCAACTTACTATTTGATTTTACATTTATATGCGATTTTTAGGGATTGGGAGTGCTCTCTACACAGCATCTACAGCTACCATTCGACAGCACTACTCTGACCGTCACTACGCCATAGCTAATGGAGCTGCAATAACTGGCATCCCGATGTCGATGTTTGTGTTCTCCCCAGTATTCCGGGCCCTTGCTTTTGCTTACGGATGGAGAGGGGCTTTAGTCATTGGCTCGGCCATATCGCTCAACACTGTCGTCATTGGCGCACTCATGAAACCTGATGTCGTCAGAAAGCGAGGGCCCGTGGTCGGTGATGAGGGCATCAAAGTATGCAAAGTCAATGACCACGACGACGATGAAGGTGATGTTGACAATGGGACTAATGAGCTGCTGCTTCGATCATCCCCGTCTGACCATCAACCTACTGCTACCGTTCTGGAGTTTCCAGAATCACACGACCAAGGAAGTTCTACAGGTGGAGTTGGCAAAGACTGTAGTGGATCACTGAACAACCAAGGTTGTTATCCGGGAGCAACAACGGGTATTACAGTCCTATGTGATGATCAAGAGCAACATGGCGATTCGGATGAAGACATCGACGAGAATAAGAATGAGATTCAAAGTCGTGCGACTTTTAATACAGATGGCGACATCCATTCAGGAGTCTCTATCTCGGATGACAAAGAACGTCCTCAATCCACATTCTCTGGAATAGACCATGTTTCTAATTGTAGTCAATCTAGTGTGAATGAGATGCAAAATGATGACAAATGTAATAGCCTCGACAGTGCAAGGGTTGTTAAATCTACATTTAGAATATCCAATCTTTTCAAGTTTAGTGCCAAACCCCTCACGGGGACAAAGAAAATGTGTCATGTGGCACTCCTTGTCGCCATATTTTTCCTGGCAGCTACCTACATAACTGCTAACATCTTCATCGCCTCTGCTGGGACTCATGGAGGACTCTCTCCTATGCAAGCAGCCACACTTCTCTCCGTCTTCGGGGGGTCTCAGGCTGTTGGTCGTTTCTTCAATGGCATCCTTGTGACGAAGGGTTACGTGAAATCCGTGCATCTCTTCATAGGCGCGCAGATACTGATGGCATCAGCCTCTTTGGTCCTCGGACTTCTGATGAGGGTTTACGTGGTCGCCATGTTGGCATCATTGGCGTTGGGAGTGTCCGCCGGGGCTATCATCTCACTCAACATCGTTATGCAGAGGGTGATCGATGACAGTGCGACGTCGATCTCGTTGGGATGGCTAGTATTCGTCGAGGGTACCGGTGGCCTCTTCGGCAATTATGCATTAGGTAAGTCCTTTCTCCGATTGACAATATTATCAATTTCATTTGTCTTATTCTTGTAGATTACTAGATTTTGTTACGCCTTTGTGGTGACGATGTTGTTTACACATGCATTTTAAATCTCGCGTATATACGTCTATAAAATAGTTTTCTAAGGATGGATTTGGCAAGACTATGATGAGAAGCAATAGTGTAGCGTGGGTTTAGCCATTCAGGGGCTCTGGTGTCACGGGGGAGGGGCCTCCGGTCTTACGACTCTGGGGGAATCATGAGAACCGTTGAGGCCATCGAGTATAATATATAGGGGAGGGTGTTTGGGATGACTATGTCATATTTTCATAGTGCTAATCCCATCTTGTTTGCTTCGCCCTCTCGCCCCCTCTCTCTCACTCTCTCTCTCTCTCTCTCTCTCTCTCTCTCAATCTCTCTTTCTTTCTTTCTCTCTTTCTCTTTACATTCGCTTGGAGGGGCCGCAGGTGCCACCGTCTCTCCTGTAATGGCTGTTGCTACATCACTGGTTAGAAACTATTATCAACATTCATGAAGAGTCGAGAATCTTTAAAATGAAAATATACATAATTCTCATTATTCTTACAGGATGTTCGTAATGCAAGTATTGTTGGTTCGTCCGATAATTCCTTTATAAACTTTGGTTTTCTGTAGGTTACTTGACTGATAGCTTTATGCTCATGTTCATTCTGGCTGCAGTCTTCACATCCCTGTCTGTTGCCCTCAGCGTTATCATCCTTATACTCAAGAAGCGGGAAGCGATATCCAACAAAGCAATCGAAACTGACTGATTCAGCCTTAAAGAAAAATACAGTTTTCCAGGATATTAACCCTACTAAATGAATGTGCCATTCAAATTATATAGCCGATGTCGTGTTTTTGTATTTTGTTATTGCCTATAATTGTCTTTATCTGTAGCGATCGTCACCCATACAAATATAAAACTAGAGTATGCCTACTCTAATTATTTATTAATGATTAAACGAAAGTAACTCAGTCATGAAGTAAAATTTGTGACAACATTTGTAGCAGTGGCGTAGGTGGAGGGCATGACGGGGAGAGGGGCACGTATCCCCAATTAAAGATTGAACAAAAGAATATAAAGAAAAGAAAATGAGAAAAGATAATTGAAGAACCCTCTCCCTAATCAATAGCCTTTAAAACAATCTGAATTTATATAGCGCTTAATACGAAAATACAGCTTAAATGACAGCTATAAAAAGGGTAAGCTGAGCTATTTGCAAAGGAAAGGAGTCATTACTTGCTATTCAAAGGTGGTGATGCGATGGAATTAGGAAATTGGCGGCCCATTACATTACATAATACCGATTATAAAATACTTGCAACGGTATTGGCAAACAGGCTCCAAAAAGTATTAACCAACTTAATCAGTGTCCAAGAATGCAGAAATATCATAGAATGATATTTCGTTTTTCTCCAAATATCAGTTTAAGATATTTTCAGTATAAGATAGTAAATAGGATTCTGTATTTGAACAAGCAACTGTATAAGATGAAAATAGTGAGTAATTATAAATGTTCGTTTTGTAAAAAAGAGCTTGAAGATATTGTACATTTCTTTTATAATTGTGAAATCAGTAAATCAATCTGGAATGAAACGGTGAAATGGATAAATGAAGGTTCTCGAGTACAGTTAGAGTTTAATTTAGAAAATGTAATTTTTGGTTTTGAAGACAAAAGAAACGATGCTTTAAATTGCATGGCGACTTTGATTAAGCGTCAACTATTTGTACAAAAGTTTAACAACAAAATTCCGAATTTTAGTTCTTTGAAGAAGAAAATTATTCAATATTATGAAGACGAGAGATATATTCATTCTATATCTGGTATGTATAACAAATTTTTTACTAAGTGGCAGGCACTTCATCATTTTGTTTATATGAAAAAAAGGAGAGAAATGTTAAAGTATTTTGTTTTATTTGAGTTAAAGAAAGACTTGATTTCATTGAATTGTAAAATGTTTTGTTTGATTCAATAAAATAGCCTATGGAGGGCTAAAACGTTTTAAAAAAACAACTTAATCAGTGAAGACCAAGAAGGGTATCTTAAAGGCAGGAGTGGTATCTATAATGTCAGATTAATTCAAGATATGATAGATTATAGTGCATTTAATAAGAATGATGGTGCAAACATATTTGCTGATTTTAACTTGACAGGTTTTTGATACTCTAGAATGGAAATTTGTTGATACATGTTTGAAGAGCTATGGTTTTAAAAATAACTTCAGGAAATGGGTCTCAGTGATTTATTGTGATCCTCATCTTAATAACTCAATGAACGGTTGGTTAACAAAAGATATAAAACCATCTAGAGTTATAAGACATGGGGGGTGTTTCACAAAGACTAAGATCGACTTTAAGTTGGACTTAAGTATAACAGGCCGTTCGTGCCATTGTTTGCTCTCACCATTGGTCTCTCAATTATGATCTATAGATAATATTTTTTCCTTCAATAATGAATTATCAAAAAATGTAAGTTTTGTAGATTTTTTTACCATGATTTGTACGTCCCTTGAGAGACCAATGCCAGTAAATGATGAGAGAAAACAATGGCACGAACTGCCTGCTATACTTAAGTCCAACTTAAAGTCGATCTTAGTCTTTGTGAAACACCCCCATGGGTGTCCCCTATCTGCATTATTATTTGTCCTTAACATTGAAGCTCTTGCAAATGAGATTAAGCAAAATAACAATATCATAGGCTTGAATGTTGGTTGTAATGAGAAAACATTTAAAATACTACAGTTAGCAGATGACATGACATTATTTGTTCGTACAGTTACGTCAGGTAACACAGCTATAAAGATTATTTAATATTTTGAAAAGTATTCTGGAATTCAATTAAATGAAAACAAGACAAAAGCCCTCTGGTTGGGAACCAACAATCCAACAAATATTATTGGAAATATGTTATGGGAACTTAGATGTTTATGTTAAGTCACTTGGTATCTATTTTTGTAAAAATAAAGATATAGGCTTAGAAATGAACTGGTTTGAAGAGAAAATATTAACAAATAAAACAGCTGTTAAATCTATGGAAACAGAGAAATCTCACGCTTAAAGGGAAAATAACGATATTAAAATCATTGATAATGTCGAAAATCATTTATAACATCACACGTTTCATTTTGTCCTAAAGAGATACTTAAGGAGCTCGATTTTTGATTTTTTTTTTATTTTTATTTTTTATTTCCTATGGAAAGGGGGACCTGCAAAGGTTAAAAGGTCAAATGTATTAAATAGTATACAAGAAGGTGGTTTAGATATGTTAGATATTCAAACAAAGGTTGCATCGTTAAATATAAATTGGTTTAGTAAATATTTAAGCGATGAGTTAAATGCAGGTTGCAAATGTATGTTTGACTATTGGTTTGAACAACTTGGTGGTATAAAGGTTATAATGAATTGTAAATATAATATTTAAAAGTTTTCTGGAAAACAAGGTGCCTCATTCCTACTACAATCTAATTATGTGATTATGTAATTATGTGACATTTGGGGGTCAACTGCCCCCATCAGTACGCTATAGTGCCACTGACCAATGTCATTATTGTAATCAACCAGGTGATTGCATGCAAAATGTTCTTTTTTTATAACAAAGTCATTAAGTTCTGGAAAGAAGTTGAAAAGAATATAAAGAAATATCTGATGTCCAATTTTGATTTCAAACCATGTAATCTATTATTTGGTATTGAATTTAATTCACAGAAGGAAAAAGATGTCGATATTATTTTGGATTATGCACTTTTCACTATTTACAAAAGCTTTGTTGGAAAAGAATTTAAAAATAAAAATACAAAACAGAGACTTCTTCATATTTTGTTTTACCTCTTGTTTTCATATAGAAGAAATTAGCTCATGTAGAAAACCATGTATATCCCTCCAGAAATGGAGGCAAATGCTGAAAATGTGAAGATGTATATATCATTATGAGGAAATGAAGAAGACCTGAAATGGTTATTTTACAAAAAAACACACAAAAAAACACACAAAAAAACACACAAAAAAACACGAAATACCGTCTCTATAAACGCTTAACATGTATCAAATTAGCACTTCATCCACATATTAGTAAGGCTTATTCTTCCCCAATAGTGACAGTGCCCCGCCCACCCCTCCATGGCTGGACTCACGTTACACCGTTACAATTTAGCATTCCTGCAATTAAGGATGAGATTCGGTTATTACTGGAAGAAAAAAGAGTAGTGTCGTGTATTAATAATTGAAATGTTATGTCCCATTCAAATTCTAGCGTAAAATCTCGATTTCTTGCTTTGGTAAAATTGATAACAATTTTTTTTTCACAATCTATACTGTCAGGATTTTTTTGTGGCAAATGTCACTCACATTTAACATATCTATCGAATAACGAAGTTCAGTAAAATCAAAATGCCATTTCTAATTTATTATGATAAGTAGTATTTAACAGCATCTGCGTTCATCTGTTGACGTTTGTGTAATCATAGAAGTAAATTGTGATTTCTACCGAAATCGCTACAATTTCAATCCCCCATTGCCAAGGGGCGGATCCAGCCGGCGGCAAGGGAGGGGGATAGAGAGGGGTCCAAGTTTGTGAGCGGCGAATCAGCCAGTCGGTGAATAAGCGGGGGTAAGGAGCACTTTTTCCCCCAATTCGTGAGACTTGTATTAAAGATACTATGTCCCTTTTGCAGCCAACACCAAATTCTGTAAAACTTTGCAGGAATTATGAATACGTCATGTATGTCCTATCTGTGAAATTAAAACATTTAATAGCAGTGTCCTAATATTCAAATTATGCAAGGAAACTCGTTTACTTGCTAGAATTCACTGTCAGACACTATTGAGTAGCTGGCTGGCTTTTTTTTTCTTCTTTGGTAATAACATACATAAAATGACCTGTAAAGGGTACATGAGCTTTTGTCTACATCAATGACCCACTTCTTTTATAAACTGATTGAATCTTTGCGCAGCACAAAACATACGACCATTCGGTACAATGGTCTGAAATCAGACTATTAGCACTTATTAGCACGTAGCACTAAAGTCGATTCGACAACTAGCAGTCGTTATTTTCCCACTTGAAGACATTTTCAAGCCCCCTTTTTTTAAGGGAAGTTCTAAATTAGTATTATCTTTCAAATGCCGTTGGAATTTAACCTTTTCATTTTTTGGGGCCTGCAAATGGGACATAATACCTTTAAAACCAACTTAATATCAAGGTGGACTTTCCCTTTAAGTAAGGAGTCTCTATTGAAACTTATATTTGAAAAAAGTCTTGATTCACATTCATATTATGCGAGACAAATGATAATATAGCAAATATATAAATAGCCCATTTTATCATCTAAATTATCTATTTGGTCTGGATAAATTACAGGGAGACCGACGCCACTATAGAACTCGGTTTCAAAAGGTACTACATGTATACATCCATAAATCCAAGTTCTGAGAAAAACACGATTTTTTAATTATCATAGTTAGCAATGTCAGTTTGGAATGATACTTTAGCTGATTATACTATTCTATGATACAATTATAAAACCACTACTTAAAAAAACATCTAAGTCTGCACAAATATTTTGCATGAATTTATGTTTTTAATTTTTGTGGATTTAGTACCTTTTGGAACCGAACTGATTTTTAAATGCCATTTTTTACCCTTTTTTTGAGAAATTCAGCTTTTTGGAAGTGTCAGTGTATGAGGCTACTGGAAAAAAAAAGAAGAAAAGAGAAGAAAAAAAAAAATCAATTTTGATAACAAATCGATGTAGGACCTTTTGGAACCGAGCTCTTCATATGCATACTCAAACGTTGCAGTGTCCGGACAGTTATCAGTGAGGAAGCTTACATGCAAAAGTTCATAAATCTTTGAAGACTTCTGATGGACAATGATTAATAATTCTGAAGGACGAAAATTTATGATGGTTAGTGCTATTTGAAACATCCTTTTCAAATGTCCAGATTCTCTACCAACAAATATTCTGGAAAATTATAAGTTTATATCCGACATGTGTTTTCAAGATCGCCTTGTTCAACCTTAATTTCGCAGAATTTAGACCCAAATAAAAAAGCTAACAGTTTTAGTAAGCGAGCAATTAAGAAGAAAAAGAAAAAGTAGAAAAAGAAGAAGAAGAAGAAGAAGAAGAAGAAGAAGAAGAAGAAGAAGAAGAAGAAGAAGAAGAAGAACTGATCTAAAATCTATCTTGTTTTCAAGTTTTGTATATTATTAAGATGTTTCCAAGCCTATCACGATGTTGATGTCATCATAAGCTTTTTGTAATTGGTTACAGTAGTCAATGCTGTCAAGGCAATGTTAAAATACCAGTTCAAAGAAACATTTATTTTGTACCAGTAATTTCTTCCACAACTTCTCCACATTCGTTTGTGTTTCATCCTCATTGTGTTTCATTTGCTCACCCCCACCCGCTCCTGAGTGCCCTATCAATAATGGACCCCGCAACTGCTTCTAATGGTGCATGGGATCGGATGGACATTACAATCATTAAAATCAAAGATCATACAGAGAATGACAAATAATATTGCATTCTCTCCCAGCCCGTACAAGCCTGGGAGCACAATCAATTAGTTTCTTCATTTTACATTTCTCTCGTTTCCCCCTGGCCGCAACCCTATATAAATCACAGCTATATTAATTTAATAATCATAAAAACTCATAAATTTCACTTCAACTAGAAAACTAAACAGCGACAGCTCACGGTTGCTCGGCACCTAACCTCTATACACAGGGCCGTTGCCAGTGCACTAGTTTCAGTACGAGTCATCAGCGAGATCTCACACATCAATTGCCCGAGTGCACTCGCGCCAGTCATCATCAGTTCAGTGAAGAGCGACGTACCGTACATGTACCTAGCGCCTTGACCTGTGTGGTGTAAATATGACAGAATTCATCACACTTTCTCCATATTCCGCGACAACTATTTTGTTTGTACTGTACTGATTGTTCTGGTGCCAGTATTGGTAAGTTTATCAGAATATCACTGTTCTTTTAGTTTCAGCTAAAAGTAAAATATGACTCCTCTTTCAAGTCATTCTTGCATGTTTTCTTCACAAGAAATGAAGAACCAGTGTGCGTGACTGCCACATTCTCAATACATGTTTGATGGAATAATTCCAGTGACAATTGCTCCAGGCTGTAGAGTAGAGTCCATCTTAATTTTCTTCAAACTTGCATTGCGTTTTATGGTTAATAGAGCAATGAAACATGAAAATGCGGTAGGACTAGGGGTCTAGTGCCATTTTGACAAATTACCAAAACGAAGGTTTCCATGCATGCGCACTCGTTCACTTTACATGCAGTTCAGGATTTTTGACAGGATTTAGACATTGCTCACTAGTTTTCACTCATTTTGTCAATGAATGTGTATCGCTTTAGCAGAGGGAGATATTTTGTGTTGGTTACGTGTTTTTGTTTTATCGGAATCGTGCAGTTACGCATTGCGCTATCCACAACATTGAGAATTGTGTACAAGATGTTCATAATTGGTTGAACTCACATTCACTAAAATTAAATCTCGCCAAATGCGAATTTGTAATGTATGGTTCTAAGACTCAGTTAGAGAAGATTTCCATCACTTCAATTACTCTTGCTGGACATGAAACTACCTTATCCAATGTATGTCGCAACCTTGGTGTGTTTTTCGACTCAAATATGACAATGGCTACACAAATTCAATATGTCTCAAATCAGTACGCTATCAGTTACGCAATTTAGGTTTTATTCGTAAATATCTTAACCGTAGTGCCACTGAGAAAATTACCCATGCGTTAATCTCATCTCGCTTGGATTTTGGTAATGGCCTTTTGTTTGGTTCGCCTCACAACCTACTTGCAAAATTACAGAAATTACAGAATGCTGCTGCTCGTGTCGTGACCCTCTCCAACAAGTACAGTCACATCACACCAGTCCTCAAATCACTCCATTGGTTGCCCGTAGAAGAACGTGTTGTTTTCAAGATTATTTTGTTATTATTTCACTGTATACATGGCTCTGCTCCGCAGTACAACATCGGCTTGATCAAGCATTACATTCCCTCTAGACAGCTACGTTCTCAAAACTCCGATTTACTGGTTATTCCTAGGGTTAAAACAAAGTGGGGAGCGAACCTTCGCTCATGCTGGGCCTTCATTATGGAATACTCTCCCTCAATGGATTAAAAATAGCAGTTCTGGTGAAGCGTTAAAAACAATCTTAAGAAGTATCTGTTTAATTTAGCCTATAACTGATTTCCACTACCTTTTATGTCTGTACCTTCCCTATTGCACTTTTGTATATATCTATCATGTATTTCATCTTTTGCACAAGCTGCGCCTTGAGCATTTGATTGTCAAGTGGATTTGGCGCCTTACAAATCTTATGTATTATTATTATTATTATTAAGTGCAGACAAGGACGCTGTGCAGTAGGGCTGTGCATAACCGTGTAATGAGGTACTCGAGTACACTCCCAGCCTTGCCCGCGAATACTCGGACGCCATGTTATTTTTTGAATTTTTTTGAATTTTTTTGAATTTTTTTGAATTTTCATTTCTTTTTGTTTTTTTTGCCAACACCATACTACGAACAGTACGAAGGTTCGTCTCTGAAAACCCCCCGCGATTTTACTTCAAGTTGCTGTTGAAAGCACCTATTTGTGCTTTTGAATTTTTGACAAATTGAAACAATGCTATTTTTAAAACTAAAGATGACAGGCAAATATTCCTCCGAGTCCAAACAGAAATCCGGAGATTTGGTCCCAGTTTCTGAGTGGTGAGTTGACAGTGACACCCTGTGTATGATTGAGCTGGGAAACATTTTTACCCACGGGACCATGCCGGTGCTCTTCTGGCACAGGCGACCGTCGGCCTGGACAGTGCCAGGTGAACGGGAAAAAAAAAAAAAAATGGCGGCCGAGTATTCGAGTACGAGAAATCGTACTCAAGTAGCTGTCAACAGTGCGAGTATTCGAGTATTCGACTACTCGTCGCAGCCTTACTGTGCAGACAGTGCAGACAGTGCAGACATGGTCACTTTGTCTTTAAAGGTGATATTCATAGAAGAGCCCTAAATATGAAGATATTCATATCTACACAAAGCTTATAAGCCATACAATGAGCTTGGATGACATTCAAACAATATAACACTTCCGAAAAAGCGAAATTAGGGTGAAAACAATCACCCTATTCTCTGGGACAAATTTGCCCTATTGTCATCCGAAACGGCCTTTAGCTGTGACGTAGGAAAAGGGAGGCGTGGCTAGTGTGCCACTTCCGGATATCTAGTAGAACGCATGTATAACATTATAAGGCTGAAAACACAGCTTCAACTTATGTGTTATTTTACCCTTACTATAGAATAAATTATAATACAACATCGTTTGTAAGTTACTTCTCATTAATATTTCCATCTTTATATTCTAAGAAATGTATTATTTGTGAAATAAAAACGTTGAAAAATGGGGGAAAAGAAGGTGAAACTATGGCTGTGTCTCCGGCTTTGTTGTACAGCGAGCCTGCATATATAATGGGATTTGGGTGCCGGCGATTTTCACCACCATGTAGTTTCACTTTGACATATCAGTCGAAGACTTCACCTCTTCCACTATGGAAAAAACACAGTTAGTATTGATTTAATCATTATTATGAATAAAATAAAATTCAAACAAATCGAAGAATATTTCATTTAGTCGATCGTATCATGGCTAGATTAGCTGGAAAAATCGAGGCGATTCTGCTGTTGTTACGATTCATCTGCGAGTAGTGCGGCTCTTGGCAGCCGCATTACCTACACGGCTGATCGCTGATTGAATTTAGTATCGCTGGCGGATTTACATTACCTGCGCGCACATCAAAACACACGTAAACGTGACTGCACTGCACACCGCACACACACAGTACTGTACGCTTGCATTTCAGTCGCGATAGACGAAACCCTTACGAAACCAAACCAAAACAAAACGGCGAGAAATACACTATTCTATGTAATTATAGTTATCGACAAATGACAATGGAGAAGAAACATTATTCATTGTTATGTCAAAGGAAATTCCACCTCGGAACATGATTCTACTAAAGGTAATTTTGTTTTGAAACACAGCTAGGTTGATTTTTCATGCTATCTCCGTGTACATGTACATACAGCTCAGCTGGCAAGTAAAGCCGGTGAAAAGGTTGAGTTGTAAACAGTTATTTTACGGATATTGTCACTTTTTCAATGCCAATAATGACATGAATATTGACATTAGGATATGTTTCAGGACGGGAGAGGACAACTGTATGCCAGATATTGACCATTCAGGCAATATTTCAATCGTTTTGAGAGAGTGGAACTGCATGACATCGACTCTATGAACATTTGTGTGTATATCGCAGTTAGTCTCTATAGCTGCGTGAAGCATATCCCGGCTCTGACGTCACTCACAAAGCCACTTTCCCTTAGGCGATTTCGTAGGTCAGGATAGAGTCAATTTAGTGAAATTTGATTTTCATAAAACACAAAACTGCACACTTTCATGGCATGTTAGCTGCATAAATTGCTTTAATAACTCATTCAATTATAAAATAAACTATTTTTATTTGATTTTATTTCCTATAAGTATCAACTTTAATAATTTAGCCATACACTACACGTACACTGCATGATTGTCAGTGACTGTCCAATTTTCATGTGGGATCTGATGACGAGGTACCAAAAGCTCCGTACTTTGTTTTCAAAGGCTAAAAGTCCTCTAATTCAGGGTTAGAGGCTTATTTCTTTTATTTATCTTGGTCCTGCATATTCCTAAATTGACTCAAAAAAATCTGGACCAATACTGCAATAAGAAAGGTCTTTTGAAGCTGAAAACTAACATCTTGATTTTGCGACTTATGACTATTGGGAATTCCCCCTCAATTTTAAATGAAGGGTAATATGACAAGAAATAATGTTGTCATGATACATGTATAAACCTGATACTTAGACCTACAGAAATTTATGAACGTTGGAGGCAATCATCAGTGATATTCTCATTGCTAAGTCCGTGGGTTCCATGCAGGTTTTTTATGCCTCCGCCCACTGAAGGTGGTGCTGGAGGCAATATGTTTTCGGGTTGTCCGTGGTTCCGTCCCGCTTTCTCGTTAACACGATATCTCAAGAACCACTTGAGATATGACATTCAAACTTGATGATAGTATATGTATCACCATAGGAAAACAATCTGATTAGATTTTGGAGTAAACTAGGTCAAAGGTTAAAGGTTAAAGGTCACATAGGTCAACTTCTGAAATTCCAGCTATTAGTATTAGCCTTGATATTGCAAAATCTCAAGAACCACTAGAGATATGAGGCTCAAACTTGGTGATAGTATGTATTACCGGGCAGGTCCAATATCATGGACGCTTACTGTTCAATTCACAAACCTCAGTTCAGTCAATTGTTTCTAAAATTGTAAATCCTTTGTGTTAACTGCAGTGTAAGCTTTCAGCACATTCTCAGCTACATTGATGACTTTCTCAGTAGAACGAGAATCTTTTTAATCAATTAATTTAGTCCAATTCTTCCTCACCAAGCGAAGCGAAACAAATTTGTTGCAATTTCATATTTCGCGCTGCATGCAATTAATGCGTGTATTGTGTGATGTGCGAAGCGGCGGTGTACGTGTGTAGTGCATTGAACTGTGTGTGCTCGAGGTATTACGTAAATTACGTCATACCTCTGGATATAATGGCGTTATATTCAGAGGTATGACGTAATTTAGGTCATGTTGAAAAATATTACGCTTCTCATCCTTGTAGCGATGGTCATGTGACAGCATTTTGACCAATCACACATCAGTATCTATATAGGAAATTTAATATACAAGACCATATTGACCACGCCGTATTTTGTCATTTTCATTGCGCATCTATTATGCGTACGAGAACTTGCGCACTTTGCGCACACTCTATTGTGACGTAATAATAATCACATCAAAAATTTTGTCAAGCACTGGATGCACAGTGCTGGTTTGACAAAGTTTGTTCAGTTCTTTGAGATTTTCATGGTTGATTTGTGTATTTGCTCTAGATGTCTGATTTGGATAACAATAAAAATATTGACTGTCTTAACTTTCGGGAGATACCACATATATTGCCCTCACAAGACTCATATTGCCCTCGTCTTTGACTCGGGGCAATATGAGTCTAGTTTGGGAAATATATATTATATACATAGTATCTCCCTCAAGGCCAGTCAATATTATATAAGTATTTCTCAAGAACCACAAGAGATAGGCAATTCGTTTTTATTGTGATATATCACAAATGATTCCATCCATTTAATAATAATATGTTAAGCAAATATTAACCGACTACGAGAGTAATGGTATACAAATGATGCATGCTCATGAGTTCATTATACAATCTATCCACACTCGAGTTGAGGATGTGTGTTTCTATCGCACAAAGCCGTTAGGCTGAGTGCGATAGATACACATAGCCTCAACGAGGGTGGATAGATCGTATAATGAACGAATGAAAACATGCATCATTTGTTTTATCTGAAACTCCTAGATCCTTGTTATTTGATGTAAAAATCATTCATTAAAGATTGTTTCGTGACAGTATGGCTGACAAATAAATCTCAAGTTTAATAGGCTTACTTTAGCGCACACATATAGATAAGCGCACTTACCTCTATACACATTTACGCATAGTGCTGCACAAGAATAGACCTACACACAGTATAAGCGCTCTTAACCTATACGCACTACTGCGCATCATGTACATGCACTAAAAAAGCGTTGGATAGTACTGGAAAATATTGCACGCCTTTTCATGAAAAGCGTGGGATAGTCTCAGTAAATGAATCACACGTGCATGACCAATCATTTGATTAGGATCTAGGAGTGAGTTGTATAATACAAACTATCATCGCCGAGGTGATCGATCAGGGCTACTTTCATCACGAGCCGCAGGAGAGGGATGATAGTAGCCCCAAGATCACCGAGGCGATGATAGCTTGTATCCATTGCCCGAGTAAAGGAGGTTAATATTTGTTTTATATCCCACATCGGCAATAAGGTCTATTTAAAGTGACTTTAAATAATTAAATGAACTAGGTTTTCGCTCGCGACGTGACAAAAAAAAACACTGACATTTCGCGTAACCTACTTTGCTATGCTTATTCAATGGGCAAGTGGGGCAGCAGCAAAAAAATACTGTACAAAAGTACTATCACAGGGTGATAGTACTAATCTATCATTGATCATGTGACCTCGTTTAGACCAATCAGATTGCAAGATTCTTAGTTTGCAGGATATAATCATTTATATACATGTAGCACTCTCACACAATTGGTTTCACAGCTTTACAAGGTATGAAGGCATACTATACTGAATTTAGGGCGGAGGCATATATATAAATATATATAGGAGATGTAGTCACATTTTTCTTGTTTATATTAATTATTCTGTCCTTTTTCTTTACATTTGCTAGCCTATAGAATGTTGGGTAATGTTTTTGAGGTTGATTTTAGCTGTATGCATATTTTTAACAGGGGATTGGTACATTTACCTTTAAGTTGACTCTCGAGTTTGCTTTAAAAACAGTATTTTGTCTGTAAACCATTGCCAGATTGACATGAATGCATGCGTAGAGTGTAAGTTTGTATGGCTAGAGGGCCCATGTCTGCGCATGTATGTGTAACTGCGATTCTGATCAAAATAATCAGGCAGCTAACTTAAAATATCCATCTCTTACAGCAATACATAATCATTCAGAAAACAAGTAAAAATAAGTAAGAAATGTGTAATTTTAAAACTTCTATTCACAAGCCTGGACATCAAAGCCCCGAAATGCGTGTTACGTGAATATTAAAGTTGGCAGACATGGGAACCTTTGCTTTTGCATCTACATGTAGGTGAAAATGACACTGCCACGTTTTCTTGTGAAAATGACATTGTTCATGCTTTAATTTTGACAAAACTCTTGGCACACTTTAATACTCTCTAGAATATAAGATATAAGATGAGATCAGGCATAAAGGGGAATATGATAAAAAATTCTTGTCAATTTCAAGTGAAATGTTAGGTGCACAGACATCTAGGGCTTCCCTTTATACTTATCCCTCCTCTATGCAACATGTCTATCTCCAGTGCTGTTTTGATAAAATCTTTAGTCTTTAATAACTTTTGACAATGAGATTTTGGGTTCCTTATTACTCATCTTACTGAGCTCAAAATTGGTGAAAGAGTCATGTTATGTGTGGTCTAGCCAGAAATGTGATAAGTACTGATATTAATGTCAAGCAAAGTTCAAATTCATTAGTTTGTACTGTGGCATCATCATCATGTGTTGAGCAGAATGTAGATCTTTTAATGGGTTAATGAATTCCAATTTAATGTGTATCCTGTCATTCCTGTGAGATAAACATATAGATTATTAAAAAGGAGAAGTTTTGATTGAATATGCTGGGTTTTTTTTTAAATGATAAATTATGCCTCGGTTTTAAAGATAAATTCTCCTCTTTATAGGGGATTGGGGGGGGGGGGCAAGGGGTGCCGGTACATTTATTTCTTTGGTTTATACTGTAGATGGGAAAAAAAACATGGAAAGGTCATATCATAAATGAAAGTGGACCTGTTAAAATTCAATATTACCCCTTAAGAAGTCTTGCTTTTCTAGAAATGATGCAAAAATATGAAGTTTCAACAAATCAATGTTTGGAGCAATTTGTGTGTACATGCATGTGTGTGTGTTGCAGTACATGCATGAGGTAATGCCTTTGTGGTTGCAAGCGGATGACTTACCTGTAAGTTCAATAGTACATGTACTGTTAAAAATATGTTATCAATCATTCGTTTTTTATTGTAAAAAAATTATATTCTATTTTTTTTTTTATAAAGAAATTTTCTTGAGGCAAGAACAATTTACAACCAGAGACAGTCTTCACATGGAGTTGATCACTCCTACTGTTTAAGCATGTGGTTTTAACCATCTACATGCACATTGCAAAGCATGCATGACAGTAATGTATATTGTCTGTAAGGTGTGGTGACACTAATGTGTTCACAAGAGAAGATGTTTGCATGCATTGATGCAGACATGGTTTCCTTTCATTTGTATCACTCTCTATAATTGGTTTTGTAAACATTAGAGGTTAATGTAAGGATGACAGATAAGTACAAAATTCAGACCCTCAGTCTAAATACAGCAAGATTATCATATGGTAATGAAAATAAAGAAGAAAGAAAAATGCATAAAGGTCAATAAAATGTGTACAATCTCTTTCAAGGGATCCTTTGTAACTTTGTCTCAGATTCTGAAACAAAATCATGGATTTAGCTCATGCTGCAATGATAATTATAAATATAAACCTTTAGGTCAGTCAGGAACCCCATGACTTTTACAAGCCGATCGCCTGTCTGATTATCAATATATTTATTTGAAACCAAATTTTGCGTTTTCCTAACAGTTTTCATAACACTACAGTCTATTGGGAAAACGAGTATGGTAAAACCGGTCACTCAAAGATTTTTACTTTTTTGAGGCACTTCATGATCATTTTGAAGCGCAATTTTTTTAGGGCTTCAATATTACACCATATCACAGACACTGATAACACGTAGGGCCGTGCATCTCAGATTTAACATTGTTAAACGATGCCTTTAAAAAGAAGGTAGAGATTAGATTAATGAGACTATTACAGAAGGAAATTTGATCAAAGATTAAATGATACATGTACATGTATTTACATGTGTAGTATTGGAATATTTTGAAGTGAAAATAAATGTATGATTTAAGTTGCACAACTATAGAGAAATTTAAGGCATTTCCTACTTTAAATTAACTAAAAATATATTGTGGTTAGGGGGTCAACCTGTATGACATTTTATATTTTAATTGATAATACCAATATTCTATCAGATCATTTAAATAAAGTTCTCATAAATTGTGACTAAGATGTTTCTTGGGGGGTTGACCAACATTGAAGATTTTTCTTTATAGTTCAAAGGAGCTCTCCTTACGGTCATAATTATCTGAAAGCAAGACTGATGCAAGAAAATCTTCTAAATCCATCAAATCAGTAGGTGACTCTGTCGGATCAATATATTGTCCTCGCTCTGTTTATTTTGGTGTGAAGTGAAATCCATATGATGGAGATGACATCATCCCTCGTACTCTCTCTGTCTCAAACTTGAATTAATGAGCTCCAATCAAATGTCCTTGAAAGTGGGTCTTCTCTCTGTCTTTGACTTTGTGCCTGCTGCATTCACATTTACATGTAGACATGGACTCATCCCTATTTCTGTGTATGTATGCATTGGACTTTGCCTTTTTGTACCTGCTGCATTCACATTTTACATACATGTAGACATGGACTCATCCCTATTTCTGTGTATGTATGCATTGGACTTTGCCTTTTTGTGCCTGCTGCATTCACATTTACAGGTAGACATGGACTCATCCCTATTTCTGTGTATGTATGCATTGGACTTTGCCTTTTTGTGCCTGCTGCATTCACATTTACATGTAGACATGGACTCATCCCTATTTCTGTGTATGTATGCATTGGACTTTGCCTTTTTGTGCCTGCTGCATTCACATTTACAGGTAGACATGGACTCATCCCTATTTCTGTGTATGTATGCATTGGACTTTGCCTTTTTGTGCCTGCTGCATTCACATTTACATGTAGACATGGACTCATCCCTATTTCTGTGTATGTACAACAGTACATGTATTGGACTTTGCCTTTCTATCTGTACATGTAGGTATAATGCATTCACATTTTTGCTCTTACTCAATCGTCGATCGTAGTTTACTCTCACTTTATTTTTATTTACTCAGTCACCCTTTTAATACTTGGCTTGTACAAATTCATTTTGAGAGAAACTTGCTACCAGTTATTCTGAATTTGTTATCATGTGGTGTTAAGTCGGTTGTATAAAACAGCCAATACAAACAAACAAACAAAAACTTGTAATATAAATCACGACACACACACACAGATATTTGTCTAAATTGTTTGACCTCATCAATACCAAAACTCAAGATTATCTTCAACTATAAAAGCATGATATGCCTTTATCTAGAGGCCAGATGTTAACTTATTTTCATCTTGTATTTGAAAGGAAGAAAGTCAAAATCCAAACAAATCTTTGATCATTGAGATTTAGAGGTACATTTGTATGTTATCACTTTAATAGAAACTGTATACCAAAACCAAAATGAACTTTGTCAAAGATAAACACATTCATGAAAATGCAGATGGTCCATCCTCAGTTTAGTTAATTCCGTATTGAGATGGGCATTTATCATTGATGAATTTCACGAGCATGTGAGTGAAGTTAATTACTCTATGAGTCATGGTCATGTTGTCAGGGCAGTATGTAACACCTACCGACTGTAGAGTAGCAGTAGATGAAAATCTATATACTACTGACTGACATCGGTTTCTGGGAAACGGTGGGGGGGGGGATGGGTAGGAGAAGGGATTTTTTTTTTGGGGGGGGGGGCACATGAGGAGGAGGATAGTGTGGTGGTTGTTTTGTATGAAGAAAAAAAAACCTTTTTACTTCATAGCAACTACATTTTTCTAATTTTATATACCGGTAAAGAAATATCTGATACCCTGTCTGTATGTGTATTGTGTAATGTTAAAAGTGACTGTATTTTAGGATTTTACTGAGTTTTTTTCTTCATATTATGAATTAATTCATTTACAGACATTCCACTTTTCTTTAAAATTGTTATTATGGAAATTTGTGTCTGTATTTCTTTCTTCAGTAAAACAGTAAATGTAATCAATTTTGTGTTCAAATTATCTAATATGGTGAGAGTTACTTTGGGAGAATCTTGTATGTTGTAGTTTTTTTTTTGCTGTCCCTTTTTTTGCTCAGCAAGACCGGAGAAGCAGAACTTCTACATGTATGAACACATGTATACTGTATACATGTGTATACATGTATGTTTTATTTTTATCACTTTGGAGATATGTTTGTGATATGTAATGAGTAGGAGCATTGATGGAGTGAGGGTGATGATAAGATCCATCATGAAGATGCAGATGTCATCCATTGCTAAGATTAGATGAGATGGAAAAGGATGTTGGAGAGGGGGAGGGGCGGTGAGAGAAGGGAGGGATTTTGGCCGGTCGGGTATGACAGAGAGCTGTGACAGTAAATGTTAAGATCTACTTATGGCTTTAAAGCAGGGGTGGCCAACATTTTAAAGCTCGCGGGCCACAGCTAACTATTGGCATAACTTGGCGGGCCGTAGGTAGTCTCCCCCCCCCCCCACACTCACACTCATGCAATACGTGTACACACCTGCAATTTTGCAAACATATTTCTCGATTCACAACATTTGTATATTCAGGGGCAGATCTAGCTTTTTGCTAAGGGGTGACCCAATGACGATGCAGAGCATCGTCTACGAGCCGCATAGCGGCAAGGCGATTTTGTTGTTGCTATTTTGAACCCCCGTAAGTGATGTTTTCCTGGCATCTTCTAACACAATGGAGACCATAAAAAGCAGTGCATGATAACGTCTTTTTAAATCAAGTAACAGTTTAAAACACAGTTATATCCTTCCAGAGTTATCATGTGTTTTGTTAAGTTACCAGATGAGTTGAATATCTTCTCACAATATGCACATCACATTTTCACTTGGTAGCCCAAGTGAGGGGGGTTAAACCCCGTAACGAGTCAATATGTTTTGAATGATGAAAACAAATTACGGAAATAGAGATAGCTGTGTGTAAATGTTTTACCCTATTTCATCGCTGCTATGCGGGCCGCATTTCATTTATGAGCTATTTTTATAATTATTTTTTTCAATGCTCCTGGGCCGCACCAGAAGAGCTCGCGGGCCGCAGGTTGGCCACCCATGCTTTAAAGAGACTTGGTAACATTGTTCAGATGAGAGAAAATGGCGCTATTAAAGGTAGTGACTTCAGTGTTAAATGTACAATTAAAGATAATCTGAAAGTTTGAGTGAAAACAGACCATTATTAATGATAAAAATTGGGCAAAGCTGATCTGATCGATTCCTAAATGCTCTCAACTATATTATTATAATTTAATTAAATTTTAGGTTAATGTAAATCACAAAGCAAAGAATTGGCTCTACATGTATATACCATTCCAAACATTTAAGTGTTGAAAGATTTTTTTAAAGCCTGTTATATGTTTTATTTTCAAAAAATTGGTTGGGAGAATTTACTGTTAGAGGGGTTACACATTGACGCCTTCAAAGAAAACCATAAATATCTTTGTGGTTTGATAATTTTTTTCAGGATTTTTTGCATGTTAGAGGGTTAGTACAGTAGAAGGATTATAATAAGTAACATTTCTTACAAAAATGATGCAGTTTTTTCATCAACCTTCAATAATGTTACCGGTGCACTTTAATAGAGTTCAGTATCATGTTATAATACCGGTAGTCCCATATTGAGAGTTGGAATCTCATTCATGAGGCTCCTGTTCCAAATTAGCCCATTGACTACAGTACCTAATTTACGCTTTTCCGTAGACTTAATACAGGAAGCCCCTGGTTCCCATAGGCAATGGGTTAATATCAATGTCCATATTGTAGATGGAGACTTACAATGTACATCTAAATATTTTAAAGAGAATACACTCAGTGTTTAAGATGAGAGGAACATCCAAAATTAGAAATAGGAATAGTAGAATAAACAACAACTGCAAAGATTTTAAGAGGAGAGTAAATAAAATGTATTTTTGGGGGGGAAAATGAGAATGATCTTATACCCTTTTCAAACTGGCCTGATTTTCATCGGATGCATCCGGACGCATCCGATGAAACTGCCAGTTTGAAAGGTACAGAGGAGAAAAAGCCGATTAAATAGCCGATGAAAAGAAGAGAAATAGGCGATTAAATTCTCCTGCTCAAGAGCAGGAGAAATTCTCTTTCTATCGGTGTGACACCGATGAAACAGCCACTGTGAATGTGTTCGGGAGAAAACAGCGATTAAAACAGCGATGAAAAAGGTCAAAGGTCGCAGTATACGCGCTTTTTCGTAACCAGCTGTGTTTGTTGACATTTTGTTGAACATGCTTGCATGCATGCTAGCGAGATGGGGTGCGGGCTTAAATAGATTTGTTTTTATTTTTATTTTACATTACTGATAAGCTTTGTTAAAAAACAAATTATTATATATCGTTATGATAATATATTTATTCACAATTATATATTTCTTAGACCAAATGGTGAACAAAACAATATTTAAAACTGATTAATAACAAATGTAATGAAAGTAGAATGGATTTTTGTTTATCGCACATGCTGTTTCGTTTTCACTGACTTTATGTAAACTTTCGCTACCGTTGCATCGTAAAATTATATAGCTAGCTAGCTGAGCTGCGCATGTACTGCACTGTCTGCCGAATCAAAAACGCGCCAGCACCTAACAGCGATTGCCCAATAATTCTTCACTTCCGGCGAGCTCGCCACAGCGAGTGAATTTCACCGGCAGTATGAAAGCGACAGCGGGAAAACGGCGGTTTCACCTTTGTTTACATAAGGAAAATTCAATCGGTATTTTCATCGGTGTGACTCCGATAGAACCAGTTTGAAAAGGGTATTAGTGACTGACAATCACCGACAGGAAGCAGTAAGGAGAAGAGAGGTGTTAAATGAGAACACATTTTATGGTGTTTGTTGGGAAGAAAGAAACAGAGGATATCTCTGCTAGTCGTTCCTGTTCTTTGGTGATTTGTAGTCCTGTCAGGATAGGTGCTTAAAACAAAAATTAAGACTCTTAAAATTAAAGTCAGAGTGCACGCCAGACTGCCTGTAAATTGATATAGATAAGATTACATCAAATAAACAGAGAGCTGATATCTATTATTTTCCATTCATGTGTATGTGTCATAAACACCCCCTCCTGATGTTCCGAAGCTAAATTAAGGGCATCCTTATAATACCCCGAAAGGCGGCTTTCTTTCAGCAATGTTTACTAGACCGCAATTCGGGACGGTAAATCAAGCCTGGGCGATTGTCACGTTTATGGTCGGGGTCCAGCGACGGTCCTCGCCTAGGCGGCTCGCTTTATCCTATTAATGATTTGGAGGCTTTCCCCGACTGGGCAGCTTATAAAGCTGACTCATCCCATGGCTATTGGTGGAGAGAGGTAGGAAGGCATCACTTCCAATAATTTACCAGTTGACTGATTATTTCATTAGGTTGGATCCTGCCCATCTGATACCATGGGACGTTGGATGACAGGAGGAGCATTTACACTGCAAGCAAACACCGTTGGTTTTTCTCACATTCCAGAGTTTTGTCGGAAGTTGCTAGGCAACACCCATAAACAAACAAAAAGACCTGAATCCAAAAACCCGCCTCTGGATTTTTTTTTGTTAATGCCGGCCAAAACTCAGCCAACTTTTGCAGTGTAACTGCTCACTCTCCAATCACCAGTGAATTATTCCAGTTTTTGCTCACATGAATTTCCTCGGTTCCGTGCTAAAGTATGCAAAGCAGCGACAAGTAGCGCATGTGCACAACTCAACAAACAAGCAGAATTAGCAAACACGGCCATTTTTCTTGGGTTTTTCTCGTAGTGTAAATGGTAGTTCACAAACCAAAGGATTTTCAATTATTTTTTTTTGCAATGTAAATGGGCCTTATGTTGGTTCCTGCCCTTCTAATACCATGGGATGATAGTGATGTGATTGGAAGGATAAACAGTGAATACAAAGAGACCTGCAGGAGCCAAGAAGAGTTCACAGCTCTAGAGATGCTAGCTGTCTCTCAGGTCCTGTACTTTATCATGGTTGTCAGAATGGGTTTCTGATCAGGAGAGTGACATTTGTGTTTAGCCTTTATTATTACTTGTCTTTCTGGATGACATCAAGATACATTTTTTGCTGGAGTAGTAACATGTACATGTAAGTAGCAATGTGTGACTAGTGCCATGTAAAGTAGACATACTGTTTGTAGCCATAAATGTACATGTAGACTGACCTCCTTTAAATTTGTAAATACAATTTTTAGGAAACACTGCCATTTTAAATAGAATTTTAGGTTGCGTAGCAGTTGCCTTAACAAGCACAGCCATTTTTTGTTTGGGAGGGGGGCAACTTTGGAAAGGGATGTGCGCTTGTGTATCTCTCTCCTTTTCCTTTCCCTTTCCCTTTCTACTTTTATTTTGTTTTTGTTTTGTTTTTGTGGGGGGGTTCTAAAGGGGTAAGTAACTACATGTATGCATGTAATACCCCTTTTTCATAAACCCCCAAGAGCACATACACTGTAAGGCTGTGACGAGTAGTCGAATACTCGAATACTCGCACTGTTGACAGCTACTCCAGTACGATTTCTCATACTCGAATACTCGCCGCCATTTCCCGCTCACCTGGCACTGTCCAGGCCGACGGTCACCCGTGCCAGAAGAGCACCGGCATGGTCCCATGGGTAAAAATGTTTCCCAGCTCAATCATACACAGGGTGTCACTGTCAACTCACCACTCAGAAACTGGGACCAAATCTCCGGATTTCTGTTTGGACTCGGAGGAATATTTGCCTGTCATCTTTAGTTTTAAAAATAACATTGTTTCAATTATTTGTCAAATATTCAAAAGCACAAATAGGCGCTTTCAACAGCAACTTGAAGTAAAATCGCAGGGTTTTCAGAGACGAACCTTCGTACTGTTCGTAGTATGGTGTTGGCAAAAAAAGAAAAATGACAAAAATTCAAAAAAAATTCAAAAAAATTCAAAAAAAAACATGGCGTCCGAGTATTCGAGTATTCGCGGGCAAGGCTGGGAGTGTACTCGAGTACCTCATTACACGGTTATGCACAGCCACAATACACTGTATAGGAGCAGAACAGGAACATCGTACAACTCCAAAAGACTCAAGGACTCAAAGCAATGTGCATTTAATTATTTTAGTACTTTTATTATTTGCATTATTTGAAATAGCCCTTTTTTGTGAATGCTAGGTTTATGATCGCGATAATACAGACCTAGTGTTATCCCACCCATCCACGTACATGATGGTCATTCTCCATTCGGCCATGAATGTGTTCACACCACCACCATGTAAATAGCGATTGAAAGCATGTACATGTAAGACGTGGAATGGGACAGGTTTATGAACGCACCAAGAATCATTGGAGCTTCCTCACTGTAAGGACCCTGCGTCAACTCCAATTATTGATCGATCGATGCTCTAAAGGACTGGAAAAACTAAGCTGTTTAGGCTGGCTGTATGTTCAGCTTTGGACAGCTGCATGTGTGCATTTCTTGTCGGGTGTGGGATGAAAATATTTTGAGCTCCTGCAAGGCAAGTGTTAGAAAAAGGTGGACCTTCGATGCTGTGTCTATTTATCTTAATTTTTTTCAATATTGCTTTTATGTTTGTGCATGCTTTCATCACTGCAGGTGATGCTGGAAGCATTACATCATGTATGGTTTGTCAGTCTATCCATCCATCCTGCTCCTCTGTTTATCATGGTACACTGTATCTCAAGAAGTTTGAGATGTGAACTTAAAAATTACTACCCCTATTACCCTTTAAATAGTACAGGGAGATGACAATATTGAGAGACAGGGGAGTGAGGGACAGGGGAGTGAGGGAGGGGGAGGAAGGGAGGGAAAGGGGAGGGAGGAGGTAGGGGGAGGGACGGGCTGGGAGGGAGAGAAAGAGCAGAAGGAAGGAGGAGGCAGCTAAGGGACAGGGAGGAAGATGAGGAGAGAGAGAGAGAGAGGGAAAGAAAGAAATAGACAAATATATATATACATAAATCAAAATTATATTTATAAGAAAACAGAGAGAGGAAGAAAAATAGGTCACTAAAGAGGCATTTCAGTTGTTTTCTAATAAAATCTCAAGGTGAGAAGTCACGTAGGAGACGGATTTACATCTCTTGACCACACTTCATATTGATCTAGTATTGGGTGTCATCTCAATAGCATGTCCATGGTTATGATGTTATGATTGACACCCCGTTGCCTTGAGGGATCATCTGGGATCTGGGGAACCAGGGGCTGTAAAGAAAGGCGTTAACCATATCAAAGGATTGCAAGGATTGTTCAGGGTTATAGTCTTTTGATCAGGTAACAACGCTCCCATTGAAACCTTTGTCCAATTAGATGCATGTTTTGGTAGGTCTTTGTCATAAGATCAATTTCAATCTTGACAAATCAAAGACATTATTGTCTTGGGGGAAAAGTAGCACTGGATCGATTAAATATTTATTGGAATCGAGCTCCTTAGTTGAGTAGATTATAATTTGCCATTGGCTGCAGTACAGATACATTTAATGTCCGTAAAAATCAGTGGACTTGCAGGTTCAATAGGGAATTATTAGGTACACCTGTATGTGAACATATTGATACAATGAATGCACAAGTACGGTTAAGGGCCAATGAGTTGCAGGCAACATTTGATTGCATTGCACTCATATATATATTTTTGTTTAGCCTTAACTGTTAAAGAAAAGAAATCTACATACTGAAATTAGATAGGCCTATTAAATAGTTGATCATATAAGTACATTTGTTTGTTAATTATGGGTGTACGTACCTTATATAAATAATCTGTTGTGAGAATGGTGGTACTTTGCAAGGGTTTAGAAACTTTAGAGCATTAGGATGAATAGAAAAGTAGTAGTAAAACTCTATAGGCTACAAGAGATTAAACAAGAGAATTCAAAGGAGACATTATCATAGGCAATACACTTGCAGGTTCAATAGGGAAAGAATTATTAGGTATGTGAACATATTAGGGCTGTGCATAACCGTGTAATGAGGTACTCGAGTACACTCCCAGCCTTGCCCGCGACTACTCGAATACTCGGACGCCATGTTTTTTTTTGAATTTTTTTGATTTTTTTTTGAATTTTTTGAATTTTTCATTTTTCATTTTTGTTTGTTTTTGCCAACACCATACTACGAACAGTACGAAGGTTCGTCTCTGAAAACCCCGCGATTTTACTTCAAGTTGCTGTTGAAAGCGCCTATTTGTGCTTTTGAATTTTGACAAATAATTGAAACAATGTTATTTTTAAAACTAAAGATGACAGGCATATATTCCTCCCGAGTCCAAACAGAAATCCGGAGATTCGGTCCCAGTTTCTGAGTGGTGAGTTGACAGTGACACCCTGTGTATGATTGAGCTGGAAAACATTTTTACCCCTGCCGGTGCTCTTCTGGCACGGGTAACCGTCGGCCTGGACAGTGCCAGGTGATCGGGAAAAAAAAAAAAAAAAAATGGCGGCCGAGTATTCGGGTACGAGAAATCGTACTCGAGTAGCTGTCAACAGTGCGAGTATTCGAGTATTCGACTACTCGTCGCAGCCTTAGAACATATTGATACAATGCAGAAGTATGGTTAAGGGCCAATGGCTTGCAGGCATAATAAAATAAGATAGGCCTAATAGTTGATCATATAAGTACATTTGTTTATGTATATGGCTGTACTTCTGTTGTGAAAATAGTACTTTGCAAGAGTTTAGAGCATAAGGATGAATAGAAAAGTAGTACTAAAACTCTTATCTGCTTTTACAGGAGATTTAACAAGAGAATTCAAAGGAGACATGGGCAATAGAATAAATGATTTAACCAATTGGACATTCCATTGAAGAATACAGTCAGTTTAAAGGCGGCAGGGAAAAAAAGAGAAGACATCAAGACCAAGTGGATAATAGAATGTTCATGTATACATATATGTAAATGGTTGAGATGTGATCTAGGACTATCATTACAATTGTAGTAATGTACATAATTGAAGTGTATGAGAGTACCTGTAAATCTCCGTGTATAAGGCGCACCTGTGTATAAGGCGCACCCCTTTTTTTAAGATTTAAAAAAAAAAAAAATCTTTTTTTTTTTTTTTTTTGCCGACTCTGTCGGCAGCAAGCCAGGTCTGTGTTAAAAAACCCACGCGGGAAGGACTTTCATTTAACTGCGAGGTGCAGTTGAAGGCGCCGATTTGTGCTTGTGAACTTGTCACAAATAATAGTAACAATGTCGTTTTTTAGAAGAATGTGTAAGATCATTAATGTAAATTAAAAACAGTAGAGGACCTAGGATAGGACCTAGGATAGGACCTTGTGGTATGCCATGTGTAATAGAAGAAAAATTGGAGGAATTATTATTATAAACTACATATTGACATCTAATAGAAAGATTACTTTCAAACCAAGATGACAGACAAATTTGAGTGTTGTTCTAGTTTCCAAGTGGTGAGTCAACACACCGATTACTGAGCTGGGAGACATTGCCAGGCATAGTGCCAGGTGGAGGGGCACAAATCGAAACTTACATTTTTTTTTTTTTTTTTTGTACCTGTGTATAAGACGCACCCCGACTTTCAATTTTTTCGGCGGCAAAAAAGTGCGCCTTATACACGGAGATTTACGGTATATATTTTACTTCATTATATATACTTCATACATAACTCAATGGAAAGAAATAGGTGAGTAAGCTACAACCGTGTGTGAATCAAAATCACTTCCATTATGGATTGTTGATTCATAATTCTTGTCCTATAAACAGTCTACCAGTGGATGCTCAGTTTAATCTTGTTTCCATGCCTTTCTCAGTCAGGAGAGACAAGATTGTGCAAACAAGATGTCATGGTTATGATGACTCATCGTTATTTACAACATGGTTCAAGAGTGTCCAAAATAAGAAGAAACGTTGAGCCAATTATATTCTTCATCTGACATTTATCTCTCTCTGAGGCAACGTTTCAGAGAAATATTGCGGTACATTTTCTCCATGCGCAGAAACGCAGAAATTTCTTTGATGGAAAGGAATAGGTTAAAGGGCCGTATATCATAAGGAGGGATGACTCAAAGGCAATTGAGAGGGCTCTGTAGGGATTTATGGGATTATCACTAAGATTAGCCCCTTTGCAAGAAACGTCTTGATGGGGACAGGCTTGTACTAAGGAGGATAGACTAATAGGATGGAAGGGGCTTCTTTATTATCATGAAGATGAGCTCCTGCATAAGAAATGGATTTATGGGGACAGGTTCAGGTTGTACTGAACGGAAGAGGATAGACAAATGGGTAGGGGGAGAGGGTGGGGGGGGGGGGCTCTTACCATAGCTGTATGAACTTGAGATGAGCTTGCAAGAAACGCATTGATAAGGGCAGGGTTTTACTGAAGAGGGTAGCTAATAGAATAGAAGGGGCTTCTTACCATAGTCAATTAGTCATAATTACCACAGAGATGAGCTCTTTGCTGGACATAAATTAGGTTTATGGGGACTGAGCTGTACTGAAGTGGGATAGAAGGGGGACTTTCACCTTAGCCACGTTATTGCCGAGATGAGCTCCTCTCAAGATATGGATGTATGGGGACAAGGTTGTACCATATTGAAACTGATGGTCTAAGTAGAAAAGAAGAGTGGAAGGTTGGGGGCTCTTTGTCTTACCATTTTGGGTCATTTTTCTTCCCCCAAGAAATGGATTTATGTGGACAGATCAAGCTCTACTGAAGTTGGATAGGAGGGAATCTTACCATCAGCATGTAATTGCTGAGATGAGCTCCCCACTAGAGAGATTTTTTTTTTTTTTTTTTTTTTGGGGGCTCTTACTGTAATATTATCACCACAGAGCTCCCCACTAGAAGTAGTTTGATGGGGACAAGGCTCTCTTCACTACAACAACGTAATGGGAATAGAGAATGCTGCTTCCACAGAGGTATCATTACTGAGATGAGTCTGTACCCAAGAAATGACTTATGAGGGACACAGTTGCACTGACAAAAAAATAGATTAGAAGGGGGCCATTGCAGTAGTGTAGCCATATTATAACTGAGAGGAACTCCTTGTCAGAAAGGACATGGTCCCTGAGATTAGCTAACCCCCAGGCCCCAGTTAGAGCTTGTATGATACATGTACATGTTCATGATGAGAACAGGGTAACAGAGATTAGTTTAGATTAATGGGATGGATCAAAGGGGCTATTTCCATTGCCAGATTGTCACTGAATTTAGCCCTTAGCACGAACTGGCATGATGTGAACAAGGTTATTGGGATGAGTGTATAGTAATGGGATTAAAGAATATTCCTCTCCCTTTTTTTTAGAGAGGGGAGGGGGGGGGGGAGGCCGTATATATTTTTCTCTTTAGGAAACGCATGCAGAGAAGTGTTATGATTGTTTGACAGGATTATATGTTCATATGGTCAGAATATGATTATTTATTCATGAACTAATACAGTATGATTGCAGAAGGACTGACTAACAGTGACAAATTGAGGTTTTCTAGTATAGTCAGATGATACATGGGTTGAAATGATGTGATAATGACAGGTATGAAGTACATGTATGCATTGTAAGCTGCTTCTGAATGGGTCAATAGAAGGAGAGATGATGAAAGATAGAAACAGTCAAACAGAGGGTGGTATGGGAGAAAAGGAATAATGGGAAGATGAGAGGAGGATGAAGATGAACCGCGACGATGATGTCGTGAGAATGAAGATGAAATGGAAGAATTAAGAAAAAAAACAGTATAAAGTAGATGAACATAGAGTCATGAAGAGTGCATATTCTCCACTGTGTATCTCACATTACAGTTAATAATCTGCTTTTGTCTGATTTGACTGGAAAAGTTCAATCACCATCTAATGTTTCAGAACTTTCAGGATTGTTATAATGAGGACAGATTACGTGAGCAGAGTATTAATGTACATTCTTGTCTGTATTGTCTGAGATTGACAAGATAGATTACATTTATCTAAAAGTCATCAAATTCCATGAATTCATATTTTTGTTCCATTATCAGGCAGTGCTATATCTGTGATGTATTTCCCACTTTGAGAAAATAATATCTGTATTTTTTGCACCGCACTGCATGCAATTTAATCACTGCTATTTTTTTCTTCACTTTCCCATTAGTTAGGGTTAGACTCTGTGAACATTGTAAATCTATTATAAAAAGCAAGTATGCATGCACAAGTAATATTTGTAGAAGAAAATATTTCAAGATAGAACAACAAACAAGCAATTGATGTTTTCTTTTGTCTTTGTTTCTCTTCTAAATTTTGCAGGTTCTAGATCAAACCAAAAGACTTCACACAGGTCATTGGCAATATTTATAGCTTCATACTGAAAAAAAGTCTCCAGAGCCACATTGTAAGTATACTGAGATGCATGTTTTGTTTCAATCGTAGTCCATTTTCTGGTGTGTTAAATGTGTGCATATTTGTCATCTCTTTATTCAAGTTTGTAAATTACACAATCACATCCTTTACAGATGTGTTAAATCTGGGTCATGTCAGAGTGCAAAATATATAGCACAAATTCTCGCATTTTGCCAGATGTGATGAAAAGTAAAATTCAAGTTTGTGCATGATGTGATATGACCGGAATACACGGTAGCTATGGTTCATTTACCACAAGGAATCTAGTTCACCTTCTCAAGAGTGACTCTCTGAAGTTCACATTCATTTACACCGAAACTGCTTGCAGGTATCCTCAAGTTTGTTTGCCGGTTTCTCTTTGTAAGGCTTTCATCGATATCTTACCCTTGCATGTGCTCACAAACCTCAAGCACATTTGAGATTATCATCTAAGAAACTCCTTTCCTATTCCCCTTCAAATAATCCCCTTTTCCTAGTCTATATCAATTGAAGGATAATACAATACTCTATTGCCTTTCCAACCAGCGGCCATCATTGAATAAGTTGGGTATTTTCTATGAAGATTTGTTTGGGTTTGGGATTTTAAAATCTTAACAGAACCCTACCGAATTCAAAGAGCTTTCTCATGTGAATAAAAGCCCCCTGGTGGTGGCTATTTTTCTCGTGGAGCAGCATTTTAAATGTCTCTACCAACCAAGAGAACCTGTGCAAGGTTTTCAATACAAGATTTATGCAAACCTACAATCCTTAAATACAAGTTGTGTAGGGATACTCATTTTCTTTCTATTCAATCTTTTTTTTTAAACTTCAAGCACTATATTGCCCAGATTTGAAATTAATGGCTTCAGTTTCTACCATTTGTTCACCTAGTTGAATAGGCATCAGATTTAGCTGACTAATCAAGAAATTGTTCCATCAAAATGGACATATGATGCAAAAGAAATGAAGGGATGACCATTGCCCAAGAAAAAATTGTGCCTATTGAGCAAGAAAGGTGTGGCCATCAAAAAGGAATGGGGTGTGGCCATCAAACAGGACTGGGGGTGGGCTATCAAACAGGAATGGGGTGTGGTCATCAAACAGGACTGGGGATGGGCCATCAAACAGGAATGGGGTGTGGCTATTGAACAGCAATAGGGGTGTGTCCATTGAGCAGGAAAAAAGTTGTGTTCATTAAACAGGAAAGGATATAAGTTCAGTCATTGAAGAGAAAAGTAAATGTAACCATTGGACAGGAGAGTAGGTGTGGCCTTTGAACACAAGAGGATTGGTAGCCATTTCATAAGATTTGAGATCTATAATGTACATTAAACATTGTCATTGTGTGAGGTTTCTTTTTCCTTGGACCAAGAAATAGGGATGGCTGTTAAACAGGAAATGGGAATGGTCACTTGTACATGTAAGAAGGAAAGCCATTTGATAATGAAGTGGACTTGGATAGTTATGTTTCTGAAACATGGTATGAGCATCAATTCATTTAATTATCATGATTAAACCCGCAAGGTAACTGTATCGTTAAGCCTATGAAGGTTTTCTATTTTAATGTGTACACGTTTTATTGTAGTCCTCTCAGATTTCCAGAAGTAATTTAGGGCCTCTCTCAATGATCCATGAACTAATTTGTCCCTTGGAAATTAGATCCCATAAAAAATCTAATGTAATATAATCTCATCAGCTATGTGTACATCCATTTACTCTATACATGTATGGCTTTTTTTATTTCTGTGTTTCATATCAAAACCCTAGAGAGCATTGCAACATATTGATTTGGGGGAGGGGGGTGGTGGTGGTGGTCCAAAAAATATAATATATGATACAGAAAATGTTATGGGTAGCAAGAAGGTAACAAACACAAACAGTTTGCAATGATTGTAAATCACAAGATTATTATATTCACACAAATAAGACATGATTTGTAAAATAGAATGGTTGTGCCTGATGTTTTTTTCTTCAGTATTTGAGATCAATCTATCCCTAACACACCCACCCAAGGAGGACGATACTGTAAGATATTACCAAATTGCCATAGTATGTATTTTGTACTGGTAGTCAGCACCTTATATCATGGCTTTGTGTAGCGACACATTTGTAATCATAATTTGTAATTGGGGTAAGAATCAGAGCTAAAATTTAGCGAATCACACCACATTTGCAACCACACTCTATGAGGATGAAGCTTCCAAGCTCTCCAACACAAGGAATTCAATCATCTGAACCCTAATCAAGCTAGCTGAGGTTGAACCCTTCATAATAAACGCTGCTATTCAGGCAAATGCCAAATTCCATCAAGCTTAATATTTGTGTCTGGAGCAGGGAATATTAGTTTGCCCCAGCTTCAGCTTGAGTGCTTTCCCCCTCTAGCCTCTTCCAGCTATATTTGCATTCAGTATCCATCAATTCTCTCTCTCTCTATTCCCCTCCCCATCTCTCTCTCTCTCTCTCTCTCTCTCTCTCTCTCTCTCTCTGTCTCTCTCTCTCTCTCTGTCTCTGTCTCTTTCTCTCTCTGTCTCTCTCTCTGTCTCTCTCTCTCTCTCTCTCTCTCTCTCTCTCTCTCTCTCTTACTTTGCTGTTTACCAAATTTTATCCCTACACACATTAAATACTGGAGCTAGTTTGCAGGCACAAGCCATTGTCAGTCGTTGTGCGTAACAGTGTCTGCACTGCGAGACTAGGCTGACTGCGTACTGCATAGGCTCTGTACATTAGCTGCTTATTTGACACAGTCAGAGACTGACAGAGCTAGGCTCTGCTCAAGGCTTTATGAATTGTAGTAAAGTGTCAAATTTGAGTCTGCGCTTGCAGACTACTCTGGAGCCTACATGTGTAGGTCATATTTAGTGCTGCTGTCACGTCATATTGTGGCAATGCCCTGAAGATATGAAATTATCACAGGGCATTGAGAGAAATAAATGGTATTGAAAAATGATGTGGGTATTAATTAAAGTTGTGCATAAAAATGAGTTTGTAATAAGTGTGTGAGGGGAATGGTTGGTGTAGGTGGATGATAGCTTGAAGGAACATTTATAATTAGGAAAAAAGATAAAGGGGAGGGGGTCAAGTTACGAGAAGCCACAAGATGAAGGGGACTTTTTCCTTCTGCTGCACCCCATTTCCTGAGACTCATCAACCGTGTTCTTCGGCAGAGCCACTGCCCAGGGTTATTGCGATCTTTGTTTTCATTACCACTCACCCCACCCCCAGGGGAAGACTTCAACCCTCCCTTCCCTTGGTTCTCTCATTGTTTGTTAGATATGAGAGTTTGTCATCTCTCTATGGAGTATAGAGATTGGCATTGTGAACGTGACAGAATCAGATTTAATTTGAAGGAGATGAGAGGGATTAATATCGGTGTGGTAGGAAGGGTTTGGCAATGATTTTGTAGTCCAGCATGCACGGTGAGAGGCACATTGTGGTTGGGTAGGAGAGCGTGATTTATTTTCTAACCTACATCGCATCATTATTCATTATACAGTGCGTCCCAGAAAAAACGAAACCTAGAAGTATCAATAATTTATCATAACTTAATCACAACTATAATTAATGAATGACACATATTTGTAAAGCTTAGAGTCTACTCTTTCATTTGATGCTACTCAAGTGATGCATATTTCACGCATAAGTGATTAAAAGCAATTTGAAGGAAGGAAACCAAAAAGTCATTTGGCGGGCGGTATCTGAATTTCGAAGAAAAATTACATTTCTAGAAAGTTCATTTTCTGCCCTTTCATATGACACCTCAATCAGAAAAAATGAGCCAGGAATAACAAAGTTCTATTTGTTTAAAGTAATGCTTGCATTTCTATAATTTGATTAAACGAAATCGTTTTCAATGGCTGCCTGCCGTAGCAACAAAGAGAGTTATCAAAAGTATTCATGCATGGCTGGTCGTCAACGAAACGGAGTCTTCTTTCTGTGTTGTTACATGTAGGGCAGGCAGCCAGTGAAAGCGTATTTGTTTGATAAAATTATGGGAATGCAAGCATTACTTTAAACAAGCAGAACTTTGTTATTCCTTGCTCATTTTTCCTGATTCAGGTGTCATATGAAAGGGCAGAAAATGAACTTTCTAGAAATGTAATTTTTTCTTCGAAATTCAGATACCGCCAAATGACTTTTTGGTTATCTTCCTTCAAATTGCTTTTAATCACTCATGCGTTAAATATGCATCACTTGAGTAGTATCAAATGAAAGAGGAGACTCTAAGCTTTACAAATATGTGTCATTTATTAATTATAGTTATAACTAAGTTATCATAAAACAACGATACTTTTCGGTTTAGTTTTTTCTGGGACGCACTGTATATTGAAATATGGTTTGCCTGCAAAGGAAGGCTTCCACACTGCGCTGTGACATGCATGTATGTATCAATGTGAAGTACACTTTCTTACATACATGTACACAGTCACAGCAAATGAAATGAATATACCATTATGATGCATTATTAATTTATTGTTTGGGTTTGTTATTTCAAAAACACATTAAATATGCAGCTCATGAGAATAAATTATTCAGTTTACTAAGAAAAAATGAGAAATGAATTTATGACTGTTGATATAAAAGTAAACCTAGTATGAATTATACTTCATTATTGATTACTTTCACATGCATTTTATTGTAAATGACTTTTCGATTACTTTGATTTAGACAAAAAGAAAACATATAGGTTACAATAAGCCTGCCCGTGTATCATTGTCTTTGTATTTTATTCATTACTAAACTTTATTGACTTAATGAACATCAGATATTTTGCCTGAATATGAATAACAAAACAAAAAATAATGAGGTTAGTGTAAGATCACAGAGGCTGAATTCTAAGTGCAAGTTAACTATAAAATTTTAGCTTGATTGATATTTTTTGAAGTTCTCATGATCTCATCTCACTGCAGTACATGTACAGTGTACATACATGTAAATGTACCTGTTGGCCTTACATAAACGAGTCTTCAGTCAGATTTTATTTACTGCCTTTTCTGCTGCTGAAATGATTCACAATAGGTGTAATGAACTGGAACAATCATCAACACATTCCATTTTGAATTCCAGAAATAAAGCCGAGACCAAGGAATATATTCCCATATTCCCATTAAGAAGTATTCCTTTCATTCGGAATTAATTTCCATGGATATTTTTATGGCAAGTGTAAATTTATGATAGCTTGAATAGATGCATTCATCACAAGAATTTAGTGGTTTGACGTGCTCTGAATAACGTGGGTGATTAAGAATGATGGGACTCATTGGAGGCTTATTTTGAATTTAAAAAATAAATGTCATGTGTTATTTTTCTATTAGATTATGGCCAGAGGTTGTGGGAATATTTCTGAGCCATTGTATCATGTGGTGGCTGTTGACTGAAGAAAAAAAAAAACATTTTCCCAAGCCAAGGAATACACATAATTTTGAAAAATATATGTTGTAACTTTTTTCACCTGTAGTGAGTTTCCTTTACTTGATTTGGTCTGAAGAGCTGGTACTCTTATTCCTCCCATTTTTATTTCCCTTTTCTTGTTTGTTTTTCTTGTTGTTGTATACCCCATATCTTTTCACAGTCTTGTATATATATGATGTTTGAAGTATAGTTCAGGGGGATCATTCATGTAATAAATTGGGTCATTTATGCTTAAGTTTTTATGATTCAAAGCTTTAAATGTATGCTTACATGTATATGGTCATTCTTTTTATGATACGTTTATTACTCCTCTTATGGGTCACAATATGCCATATAAAAATAGTCATTTGCTTTTTTTTTATGAGAAGGTCTGCCAGCTAACAGTCAGCTATTTTAGCTTTGGCAGGCAAGTGGAGTAAAATTCAAAATGTAGGCTTACATTTACATGTACACTGTATGAACAAAATTTACAAAAAAGAAAAGGAAAGAAAGAAGAACAAAAGAAAAGAAAAAGGAGAAAGGACAGAAAGGCAGATGATTGTTAATTTATATCATATGAATTAACGAAGTATACTGAGTAGATTTACTTTAAAATATAGTTGGGGAGAAGAAATTAATTTTCAAAGATTAAGTTGTGCAATTATGTTACTGCATCATCTGCTTGTAACCTGTGAATTAATCATAAATGCAGGCTGAGGGTTGAAATTTGTTCCAATTTAAAGATAATTACTCTCTCTCTCTCTCTCTCTCTCTCTCTCTCTCTCCCCTTGACACAACATTTGACACAATCATCAATAATAACTCCTCTGAAATCCACTCATATTTTAAGCCACCTCTCTTGATACCTCTCTTGATTCGATAGACAGAGTTTGTTCAGTGAGTCAGGAGCAAACCCCAATGTTATTCCTGCTCATTTGTGACAATTTGAGGCGGAATGCAAACATTACTTATGATATCAAGGGGGAACGAGAGTGTTTGCATACCTTCTTAATTTCATTTTAACTGTTTCTCAGTCCTTGATTGGATGCTAGATACATCACTGGGATGTCTTCCAGTGATGATGATGAATCGTTCAGCAGGGATATGATATTTTCAGAATTCGTTCGTGATGTGCTTCAAATGTTCCATCTTGCTATAGATGCACGAATTTGTTAACTTACAGGGTATTTCTGATGGTGCTCAATTTCGCTTTATTTCAAACAATTGGTAAGCATACATGTGATAGCTAGGAATATACAATTTTCCAAAGAATTATGTTTTACAAATGTGCGATATTATACACTGATTTATTAAAACTACACATCTTTATTTTCTCCTGAATTAAAAAGTCAAATAGTTGAAGAAGAAGGATTTGTGGTGTACATTCAAAAGACAAACAAATACAAGGTTTCAAATATTATACAACAGTGAAGAAAGGGTTAACATACATGCATGTGAAATAAAATATTAAGAGAATTATCTGAAAAGATAAACATGTACCCGGTACATGTATGTGAAATAAATTTCAGCAGAAGTATCTGAAAAGGCATACATACCTTGTACATTTGAAATATAATCAAACAGAATTTCTGAAAAAATATACATGCAAGCGAAATGATATTTGATCAGAATATTCTGAGAAGATATATCACTTTATAGTTATATTGACACATGCAGTGTGTCCTCGACATGAAACATGGTGAGTATCATTGGTGTGTGATACAAATCTTATTATTAGTGCTGTCAAGAAACCTCCATGCTTGCAAAGTCAACACTTTCTGTACACTGTGCCTATAAAGTGAGATAGATCATTGATGGAGGAGATTATCAATGGATAGTATTCTCTGATCAACCTTGTATTCAGCTACATGTAAGCTGTCATAAATGGCCCCTATATAATTAAATAAGTTGTCATTATGCTATCGCCTTGAAATGATAATATGATTCATTCAGGTATAATAGGTGTTGATTAGAAGAGAATTTATGTAGTCCAGGAGACAGGTCAACTGACTGATAGAATTAATAATAAATCTAGGATTCATTATCTTTTGGCACTTGACATTCTGATTTTTAATGACCAATGATATTTGATAATTGTACTTATTCATTCATATATTTGGATGTGTCTTCCCATTAACCCAACTACTGTACCTCATTTCACCTTCTGTGGCTGCATGTTATAGGCTTTGATAGCATCATTTGAATTCACTACTCACTCTGTATTTGCTATATCAGGCAAGCCTTTGGCAAGCAAAAAGCATTTTCATGTAGTAAATTCACACCATTATATTTGATTCATGTGTATATTCTTTTACTTGTTTAAAACTACTTGCACATTTTTGTTTGTTTTACCTGACTGCTAAGAAAGCATGTACACTGTTTATGCTTTTCATTAAGCAACCAGGGACCGACGGCTTTCCAAGGACTTGGTAATGAGAATTAATGCCTTACCATAAGGGCACTAGCACATCGACTTGGTTTCGAACCCGAGACCTGCTGGTTCTGAGACCACTGCTCTACCACTGAGCCATCGCGCCCCCTGCACATGTACCAAAGTCTAAAAATATGTCTACACTCCCTCTTTTTATGAAATGAAAGTCGATTGTAATGGATTTATTTGAATTAGTAGAATGGTGACTCAATATTATCTGATGAGTAAGTCTAGTACTAATGGGATTAATATCAGTTTTGATCAACACTATGCCATAGAGCATGACTGGAAATTAATTAAATACCGACAGACTGACTGACTTCAC
>CP137676.1:32235350-32259334 GCA_037976565.1 Mesocentrotus franciscanus | reverse complement strand
GATTGTTTGACAGGATTATATGTTCATATGGTCAGAATATGATTATTTATTCATGAACTAATACAGTATGATTGCAGAAGGACTGACTAACAGTGACAAATTGAGGTTTTCTAGTATAGTCAGATGATACATGGGTTGAAATGATGTGATAATGACAGGTATGAAGTACATGTATGCATTGTAAGCTGCTTCTGAATGGGTCAATAGAAGGAGAGATGATGAAAGATAGAAACAGTCAAACAGAGGGTGGTATGGGAGAAAAGGAATAATGGGAAGATGAGAGGAGGATGAAGATGAACCGCGACGATGATGTCGTGGAGAATGAAGATGAAATGGAAGAATTAAGAAAAAACAGTATAAAGTAGATGAACATAGAGTCATGAAGAGTGCATATTCTCCACTGTGTATCTCACATTACAGTTAATAATCTGCTTTTGTCTGATTTGACTGGAAAAGTTCAATCACCATCTAATGTTTCAGAACTTTCAGGATTGTTATAATGAGGACAGATTACGTGAGCAGAGTATTAATGTACATTCTTGTCTGTATTGTCTGAGATTGACAAGATAGATTACATTTATCTAAAAAGTCATCAAATTCCATGAATTCATATTTTTGTTCCATTATCAGGCAGTGCTATATCTGTGATGTATTTCCCACTTTGAGAAAATAATATCTGTATTTTTTGCACCGCACTGCATGCAATTTAATCACTGCTATTTTTTTTTCTTCACTTTCCCATTAGTTAGGGTTAGACTCTGTGAACATTGTAAATCTATTATAAAAAGCAAGTATGCATGCACAAGTAATATTTGTAGAAGAAAATATTTCAAGATAGAACAACAAACAAGCAATTGATGTTTTCTTTTGTCTTTGTTTCTCTTCTAAATTTTGCAGGTTCTAGATCAAACCAAAAGACTTCACACAGGTCATTGGCAATATTTATAGCTTCATACTGAAAAAAAGTCTCCAGAGCCACATTGTAAGTATACTGAGATGCATGTTTTGTTTCAATCGTAGTCCATTTTCTGGTGTGTTAAATGTGTGCATATTTGTCATCTCTTTATTCAAGTTTGTAATTACACAATCACATCCTTTACAGATGTGTTAAATCTGGGTCATGTCAGAGTGCAAAATATATAGCACAAATTCTCGCATTTTGCCAGATGTGATGAAAAGTAAAATTCAAGTTTGTGCATGATGTGATATGACCGGAATACACGGTAGCTATGGTTCATGTACCACAAGGAATCTAGTTCACCTTCTCAAGAGTGACTCTCTGAAGTTCACATTCTGGCAAAGTCAGAGCTCAATTTACACCGAAACTGCTTGCAGGTATCCTCAAGTTTGTTTGCCGGTTTCTCTTTCTAAGGCTTTCATCGATATCTTACCCTTGCATGTGCTCACAAACCTCAAGCACATTTGAGATTATCATCTAAGAAACTCCTTTCCTATTCCCCTTCAAATAATCCCCTTTTCCTAGTCTATATCAATTGAAGGATAATACAATACTCTATTGCCTTTCCAACCAGCGGCCATCATTGAATAAGTTGGGTATTTTCTATGAAGATTTGTTTGGGTTTGGGATTTTAAAATCTTAACAGAACCCTACCGAATTCAAAGAGCTTTCTCATGTGAATAAAAGCCCCCTGGTGGTGGCTATTTTTCTCGTGGAGCAGCATTTTAAATGTCTCTACCAACCAAGAGAACCTGTGCAAGGTTTTCAATACAAGATTTATGCAAACCTACAATCCTTAAATACAAGTTGTGTAGGGATACTCATTTTCTTTCTATTCAATCTTTTTTTTTAAACTTCAAGCACTATATTGCCCAGATTTGAAATTAATGGCTTCAGTTTCTACCATTTGTTCACCTAGTTGAATAGGCATCAGATTTAGCTGACTAATCAAGAAATTGTTCCATCAAAATGGACATATGATGCAAAAGAAATGAAGGGATGACCATTGCCCAAGAAAAATATTGTGCCTATTGTGCCTATTGAGCAAGAAAGGTGTGGCCATCAAACAGGAATGGGGTGTGGCTATCAAACAGGAATGGGGTGTGGCCATCAAACAGGACTGGGGGTGGGCCATCAAACAGGAATTGGGTGTGGTCATCAAACAGGACTGGGGATGGGCCATCAAACAGGAATGGGGTGTGGCTATTGAACAGCAATAGGGGTGTGTCCATTGAGCAGGAAAAAAGTTGTGTTCATTAAACAGGAAAGGATATAAGTTCAGTCATTGAAGAGAAAAGTAAATGTAACCATTGGACAGGAGAGTAGGTGTGGCCTTTGAACACAAGAGGATTGGTAGCCATTTCATAAGATTTGAGATCTATAATGTACATTAAACATTGTCATTGTGTGAGGTTTCTTTTTCCTTGGACCAAGAAATAGGGATGGCTGTTAAACAGGAAATGGGAATGGTCACTTGTACATGTAAGAAGGAAAGCCATTTGATAATGAAGTGGACTTGGATAGTTATGCTTCTGAAACATGATATGAGCATCAATTCATTTAATTATCATGATTAAACCCACAAGGTATCTCTATCGTCAAACCTACATGTATGAAGGTTTTCTATTTGAATGTGTACACAGTTTTGGGTACTGTCTTCTTAGATTTCTAGAAGTAATTTAGGGCCTCTGTCAATGATCCATGAAGTAATTTGTCCCTAGGAAATTAGATCCCATAAAAATCTAATGTAATGTAATATCATCTACTATACATGTATGTACTGTATACATGTATGGCTTTTTTTATTTCTGTGTTTCATATCAAAACCCTAGAGAGCATTGCAACATATTGATTTGGGGGAGGGGGGTGGTGGTGGTGGTCCAAAAAATATATAATTTACATGATACAGATCATTTTGTGGGCAGCAAGGAGGTAACAAAACAAAAGCTTAAGCAATGATTGTAAATCACAATAAAAATTATATTCAACAAATAAGACAAATTCTCTTTTGACCAAATAGAATGGTTGCGCCTGATGTTTTTTTTTCTTCAGTATTTGAGATCAATCTATCCCTAACCATGGACCTACTGCCCTAACCCACCCAAAGGAGGACGATACTGTAAGATATTACCAAATTGCCATAGTATGTATTTTGTACTGGTAGTCAGCACCTTATATCATGGCTTTGTGTAGCAACACATTTGTAATCATAATTTGTAATTGGGGTAAGAATCGGAGCTAAAATTTAGCGAATCACACCACATTTGCAACCACACTCTATGAGGATGAAGCTTCCAAGCTCTCCAACACAAGGAATTCAATCATCTGAACCCTAATCAAGCTAGCTGAGGTTGAACCCTTCATAATAAACGCTGCTATTCAGGCAAATGCCAAATTCCATCAAGCTTAATATTTGTGTCTGGAGCAGGGAATATTAGTTTGCCCCAGCTTCAGCTTGAGTGCTTTCCCCCTCTAGCCTCTTCCAGCTATATTTGCATTCAGTATCCATCAATTCTCTCTCTATTCCCCCTCCCCATCTCTCTCTCTCTCTCTCTCTCTCTCTCTCTCTCTTTCTCTGTCTCTGTCTCTCTCTCTGTGTCTCTTTCTTTCTCTCTCTGTCTCTCTCTCTCTCTCTCTCTCTCTCTCTCTCTCTCTCTCTCTCTCTCTCTCTTACTTTGCTGTTTACCAAATTTTATCCCTACACACATTAAATACTGGAGCTAGTTTGCAGGCACAAGCCATTGTCAGTCGTTGTGCGTAACAGTGTCTGCACTGCGAGACTAGGCTGACTGCGTACTGCATAGGCTCTGTACATTAGCTGCTTATTTGACACAGTCAGAGACTGACAGAGCTAGGCTCTGCTCAAGGCTTTATGAATTGTAGTAAAGTGTCAAATTTGAGTCTGCGCTTGCAGACTACTCTGGAGCCTACATGTGTAGATCATATTTAGTGCTGCAGTCACGTCATATTGTGGCAATGCCCTGAAGATATGAAATTTATCACAGCGCATTGAGAGAAATAAATGGTATTGAAAAATGATGTGGGTATTAATTAAAGTTGTGCATAAAAATGAGTTTGTAATAAGTGTGTGAGGGGAATGGTTGGTGTAGGTGGATGATAGCTTGAAGGAACATCTATAATTAGGAAAAAAGATAAAGGGGGGGGGGGTCAAGTTACGAGAAGCCACAAGATGAAGGGGACTTTTTCCTTCTGCTGCACCCCATTTCCTGAGACTCATCAACCGTGTTCTTCGGCAGAGCCACTGCCCAGGGTTATTGCGATCTTTGTTTTTCATTACCACTCACCCCACCCCCAGGGGAAGACTTCAACCCTCCCTTCCCTTGGTTCTCTCATTGTTTGTTAGATATGAGAGTTTGTCATCTCTCTATGGAGTATAGAGATTGGCATTGTGAACGTGACAGAATCAGATTTAATTTGAAGGAGATGAGAGGGATTAATATCGGTGTGGTAGGAAGGGTTTGGCAATGATTTTGTAGTCCAGCATGCACGGTGAGAGGCACATTGTGGTTGGGTAGGAGAGCGTGATTTATTTTCTAACCTACATCGCATCATTATTCATTATACAGTGCGTCCCAGAAAAAATGAAACCTAGAAGTATCAATAATTTATCATAACTTAATCACAACTATAATTAATGAATGACACATATTTGTAAAGCTTAGAGTCTACTCTTTCATTTGATGCTACTCAAGTGATGCATATTTCACGCATAAGTGATTAAAAGCAATTTGAAGGAAGGAAACCAAAAAGTCATTTGGCGGGCGGTATCTGAATTTCGAAGAAAAAATTACATTTCTAGAAAGTTCATTTTCTGCCCTTTCATATGACACCTCAATCAGAAAAAATGAGCCAGGAATAACAAAGTTCTATTTGTTTAAAGTAATGCTTGCATTTCTATAATTTGATTAAACGAAATCGTTTTCAATGGCTGCCTGCCGTAGCAACAAAGAGAGTTATCAAAAGTATTCATGCATGGCTGGTCGTCAACGAAACGGAGTCTTCTTTCTGTGTTGTTACATGTAGGGCAGGCAGCCAGTGAAAACGTATTTGTTTGATAAAATTATGGGAATGCAAGCATTACTTTAAACAAGCAGAACTTTGTTATTCCTTGCTCATTTTTCCTGATTCAGGTGTCATATGAAAGGGCAGAAAATGAACTTTCTAGAAATGTAATTTTTTCTTCGAAATTCAGATACCGCCTGCCAAATGACTTTTTGGTTATCTTCCTTCAAATTGCTTTTAATCACTCATGCGTTAAATATGCATCACTTGAGTAGTATCAATGAAAGAGGAGACTCTAAGCTTTACAAATATGTGTCATTTATTAATTATAGTTATAACTAAGTTATCATAAAACAACGATACTTCTCGGTTTAGTTTTTTCTGGGACGCACTGTATATTGAAATATGGTTTGCCTGCAAAGGAAGGCTTCCACACTGCGCTGTGACATGCATGTATGTATCAATGTGAAGTACACTTTCTTACATACATGTACACAGTCACAGCAAATGAAATGAATATACCATTATGATGCATTATTAATTTATTGTTTGGGTTTGTTATTTCAAAAACACATTAAATATGCAGCTCATGAGAATAAATTATTCAGTTTACTAAGAAAAAATGAGAAATGAATTTATGACTGTTGATATAAAAGTAAACCTAGTATGAATTATACTTCATTATTGATTACTTTCACATGCATTTTATTGTAAATGACTTTTCGATTACTTTGATTTAGACAAAAAGAAAACATGTAGGTTACAATAAGCCTGCCCGTGTATCATTGTATTTTATTCATTACTAAACTTTATTGACTTAATGAACATCAGATATTTTGCCTGAATATGAATAACAAAACAAAAAAATAATGAGGTTAGTGTAAGATCACAGAGGCTGAATTCTAAGTGCAAGTTAACTATAAAATTTTAGCTTGATTGATATTTTTTGAAGTTCTCATGATCTCATCTCACTGCAGTACATGTACAGTGTACATACATGTAAATGTACCTGTTGGCCTTACATAAACGAGTCTTCAGTCAGATTTTATTTACTGCCTTTTCTGCTGCTGAAATGATTCACAATAGGTGTAATGAACTGGAACAATCATCAACACATTCCAGTTTGAATGGAATTCCAGAAATAAAGCCGAGACCAAGGAATATATTCCCCATATTCCCATAAGGAAGTATTCCTTTCATTCAGAATTAATTTCCATGGATATTTTTATGGCAAGTGTAAATTTATGATAGCTTGAATAGATGCATTCATCACAAGAATTTAGTGGTTTGACGTGCTCTGAATAACGTGGGTGATTAAGAATGATGGGACTCATTGGAGGCTTATTTTGAATTTTTTAAAAATAAATGTCATGTGTTATTTTTCTATTAGATTATGGCCAGAGGTTGTGGGAATATTTCTGAGCCATTGTATCATGTGGTGGCTGTTGCCTGAAAAGAAAGAAAAAATTCCCAAGCCAAGGAACACACATCATTTTGAAAAAATATGTTGTAAATTTTTTCACCTGTAGTGAGTTTCCTTTTAATACTTGATTTGGTCTGTAGAGCTGGTACTCTTATTCCTCCCATTTTTATTTCCTTTTCTTGTTTGTTTTTCTTGTTGTTGTATACCCCATATCTTTTCACAGTCTTGTATATGACGTTTGAAGTATAGTTCAGGGGATCATTCATGTAATAAATTGGGTCATTTATGCTTAAGTTTTTATGATTCAAAGCTTTAAATGTATGCTTACATGTATATATGGCCACTCTTTTTATGATACATTTATTACTCCACTTATGGGTCACAATATGCCATATAAAAATAGTCATTTGCTTTTTTTTTATGAGAAGGGTCTGCCAGCTAACAGTCAGCTATTTTAGCTTTGGCAGGTAGGTGGAGTAAAATTCAAAATGTAGGCTTACATTTACATGTACACTGTATGAACAAAATTTACAAAAAAGAAAAGGAAAGAAAGAAGAACAAAAGAAAAGAAAAAGGAGAAAGGAAAGAAAGGCAGATGATTGTTAATTTATATCATACTGTATGAATTAACCGAGTATACTGAGTAGATTTACTTTAAAATATAATTGGGGAGAAGAAATTAATTTTCAAAGATTAAGTTGTGCAATTATGTTACTGCATCATCTGCATGTAACCTCTGAATTAATCATAAATGCAGGCTGAGGGTTGAAATTTGTTCCAATTTAAAGATAATTACTTCCCCTTCTCTCTCTCTCTCTCTCTCTCTCTCTCTCTCTCTCTCTCTCCCCTTGACACAACATTTGACACAATCATCAATAATAACTCCTCTGAAATCCACTCATATTTTAAGCCACCTCTCTTGATACCTCTCTTGATTCGATAGACAGAGTTTGTTCAGTGAGTCAGGAGCAAACCCCAATGTTATTCCTGCTCATTTGTGACAATTTGAGGCGGAATGCAAACATTACTTATGATATCAAGGGGGAACGAGAGTGTTTGCATACCTTCTTAATTTCATTTTAACTGTTTCCCAGTCCTTGATTGGATGCTAGATACATCACTGGGATGTCTTCCAGTGATGATGATGAATCGTTCAGCAGGGATATGATTTTTTCAGAATTCGTTCGTGATGTGCTTCAAATGTTCCATCTTGCTATAGATGCACGAATTTGTTAACTTACAGGGTATTTCTGATGGTGCTCAACTTAAGCTTTATTTCAAACGATTGGTAAGCATACATGTGATAGCTAGGAATATACAATTTTCCAAAGAATTATGTTTTACAAATGTGTGATATTATACACTGATTTATTAAAACTACACATCTTTATTTTCTCCTGAATTAAAAAGTCAAATAGTTGAAGAAGAAGGATTTGTGGTGTACATTCAAAAGACAAACAAATACAAGGTTTCAAATATTATACAACAGTGAAGAAAGGGTTAACATACATGCATGTGAAATAAAATATTAAGAGAATTATCTGAAAAGATAAACATGTACCCGGTACATGTATGTGAAATAAAATTCAACAAAAGTATCTGAAAAGGCATACATACCTTGTACATTTGAAATATAATCAAACAGAATTTCTGAAAAGATATACATGCAAGCGAAATGATATTTGATCAGAATATTCTGAGAAGATATATCACTTTTATAGTTATATTGACACATGCAGTGTGTCCTCGACATGAAACATGGTGAGTATCATTGGTGTGTGATACAAATCTTATTATTAGTGCTGTCAAGAAACCTCCATGCTTGCAAAGTCAACACTTTCTGTACACTGTGCCTATAAAGTGAGATAGATCATTGATGGAGGAGATTATCAATGGATAGTATTCTCTGATCAACCTTGTATTCAGCTACATGTAAGCTGTCATAAATGGCCCCTTTATAATTAAATAAGTTGTCATTATGCTATCGCCTTGAAATGATTATGATTCATTCAGGTATAATAGGTGTTGGTTAGAAGAGAATTTATGTAGTCCAGGAGACAGGTCAACTGACTGATAGAATTAATAATAAATCTAGGATTCATTATCTTTTTTGGCACTTGACATTCTGATTTTTAATGACCAATGATATTTGATAATTGTACTTATTCATTCATATATTTGGATGTGTCTTCCCATTAACCCAACTACTGTACCTCATTTCACCTTCTGTGGCTGCATGTTATAGGCTTTGATAGCATCATTTGAATTCACTACTCACTCTGTATTTGCTATATCAGGCAAGCCTTTGGCAAGCAAAAAGCATTTTCATGTAGTAAATTCACACCATTATATTTGATTCATGTGTATATTCTTTTACTTGTTTAAAACTACTTGCACATTTTTTGTTTGTTTTACCTGACTGCTAAGAAAGCATGTACACTGTTTATGCTTTTCATTAAGCAACCAGGGGACCGACGGCTTTCCGAAGGACTTGGTAATGAGAATTAATGCCTTACCATAAGGGCACTAGCACATCGACTTGGTTTCGAACCCGAGACCTGCTGGTTACGAGACCACTGCTCTACCACTGAGCCATCGCGCCCCCTGCACATGTACCAAAGTCTAAAAATATGTCTACACTCCCTCTTTTTATGAAATGAAAGTCGATTGTAATGGATTTATTTGAATTAGTAGAATGGTGACTCAATATTATCTGATGAGTAAGTCTAGTACTAATGGGATTAATATCAGTTTTGATCAACACTATGCCATAGAGCATGACTGGAAATTAATTAAATACACGACAGACTGACTGACTTCACATCTACTGCAGAGAGCATATGATTAATTCGTCGGCGTTATTTCGAACAGATGAATCCGTACAGTAATATACATGAGGGATTCGTCAGTTCGTAATAATGCCGATGAATCGTTAGTAGAATACTGTAATAACCACAATCTATCAGATGCTTGAGACAGAACATGATTTTTTTTTGTGTGCATGTAAACAGGGCTCCATGTAAATTTTTTTGTTAGGGGGTTTGGATTGAACTTTTTAAAGTCTGTACATGTATGCATGAGTCCTATGTAAAAAAGACATTATTTGGAGGTATGGACTTAAAGGTAAAGACCAGTTTTGGAAACACCCCTCTCTCAAAAAAATGAAATGGAAGCTCTCATTACCAATCATGTGAAAGAATATGTTTTGACTAATACGTGATGATACAAATTTTGCCGGAAAGTCGGAAACCGCCTACTAATTGATATATTTGGTAAATTATTATATCTATTGGGACCAAATAGATGTCGCGCACGTGGTCGCGTAGTCCCATGTACATCTTTCTGTGTACAGTGCTTGTAACTTTACCAAGACTTGGCCAAATTTCTTTTATTTTGATGATTCCAAAACCTTGCAGTACACACCAATACTTACATGCTCGATGATCAACCTTTTCTGATCGATTCAACAACGTTTCTTTCACAATGCAATCACATGACCAGAACTGGTCTTTCTCTTTAAATTTGGGGCACCCATGTGTCCCAGTTGCCTGCTAGTGTTGAGCCCTGCATGTAAGGATATACATGTATGACATACAAGCACCTTTGCAGTGCATGTAGTCCTACATCTACAGGTATGTGTGGTTTTTTAGAGAGTAAATCAGGTCATAGATGTTTTTGTGCAGGAACTTGCATATCAGCTTATTAATTGTTAGAGTGACCAGTCAATTATATATAAAACAATTTCTTGTGACAGTTACTGTATGGTCGATTTGTAATGCTACTCGAACTTCAAACATAACCCAAATGCTATACCTAACCCTAAACCTAACCATTGACCTTAAACTGACCTACAAAATGTAGAACACAATTGTAGTTCATAACACAAGTCCTAATCCTACTTCTTTGATGAACCAAAGCCAAGTGCAAATGTCAAGTCATCGTTTAACCCTCAAACATGCACTCATGTATTTTGAATGATGCTGATCATACGTAACAAGGGTGGTATCTAAATTCCTAAATAAAAGCATTTTGTGAGTTCCAAGGGGGACATGGGTGTTTGCACATAGTGAGGATATCCAAAGACAAGAAAGATGTGCCTCATGTCTATTGTGAATTGTTACTGGGGATGCCAGTAATGTCTTTTGCTGGGAGGCTTACATGTAAGATTATTATATCACTAACATGAATTTGCTTAATATAAAAGGCAGGCTTGAGTTGACATTATGGCATGAGGATTATTTGGAGATATGAGTGAGCCTGTGCTTGGCAGGTATATAAAGGGTAACGAGAGAAGATACAGTAGAGGGAAGGAGAAATACATGTACATGTACATGTAGGATGGTGGACAGAGGGGGGTAGCTAGCTGTACAGATAGAGGAACTTTGAAGTAGGGGGATGGGGAGGAGGGGAGACGGGAGGGGAGACGGGTGAGAGACTTAGGAGACAGAAAGGGAGAGAGATGGGGAAAGGAAGAGGAGAGAGAGAGAGTGATAAATAGAGAGTGAGAAATAAAGAAAGATAGTGAGAGCAAGAGAAGGAGAGAGAGAGAGGGGGGGGGAGATAGAGAGATAGAGAAGGGGAGGGGTAAGAAGGGAGAGGGCAAAGCAACCAGTAAGAGGAGAGGAGTGGAGGGAATGAAATTTATGTGGAACAGTTGAACATTAGCTTCATGCATCTGATATTACTTTCATTGATCGAAAGCACATTTCTCTGCACATTGAATCAATCTTTCAGCGAAGGCAATCACGTAACGTGAACCTTGTCTTCTTTCCAAAATCATTAACCTATCTGCCCTTCATTCCATACCACATTCTCATGTAGCATCGATCGATCGCAAGAACACTCATGTTTTTAGTGTAAGCAAAACCATACATACATGTATTATTGGAAAAGAGCCCTAGGGAGGAATGGTCCAAGAGTGGGTAATAATTGAAAATTGAAACATTTGTACATAACTAAACAACAAGGTGAAGACCCTCTTCTCGACAAAAAAATATTAAAAAGGACAGAAAATTTGGGAAAATTCAGAGAGGGGACCAATAGAGATATATTTTTGTAGATAGATAGAAAGAAAGAAGGATAGATAGATAGGTAGATACATACATACATACATACATACATACATACATACATACATACACAGTATACATACATACATACATGTAGATAGATAGATAATTAGAGAGAGAAAATCAAACCACTTGTTATCCATCTCAGAAATATGCATTTTTTTAAAAGAACATTGTAATGAGAAAAGGGAGATTTATAAAGAGGGGAGAGAGAAAGAGACAGAGTATTAAAGAGATAAAGGGCGAGAGAGAGAGAGAGAAAGACCCCCTGTCCACACACAACATTTTCTGTGATTAGGCGTGATTAGTTATACCGTTTCGCGATAGTTATACCGTTTCGCGATAGTTATATGATGAAATTGTGTGTGTGGACGCTACTAACGATACGTCGTATAACGAAGCGCAGGTTTGGGCATCGTTTCGAACTAGAACTCAATAACTAATCACGCCTAATCACGCTTAATCATGGAAATTTTGTGTGTGGACGGAACTAGTCTAACTGGGCGGGCTTAACGTCGGATCGCACGCAAAGAGACCTGACCTCTCATTTCCGCTTCCATTTCATGACCGCAGTAGCAAACTGCGCACCTATACGACATTTCGCTGTAGAGTTTTGGGATTACTTTCTTGTGTGTGTGGACACCCTGGAATTTATACGATGATTCTTTATTCGATGTTTCTTGTGTGTGGACACCCTGGAATTTATACGATGATTCTTTATACGACGTATCGTTATAGAGTTTCGGGATAAATTGTTTTGTGTGTGGACACGCTGAGAGAGAGAGAGAGAGAGAGAGGGGGTAAAGGGGAGAAAGAGTATTTAAACCACAAGTTATTCATATCAGACATTTATCAATTCCAAGTTCTAACATTACCCTTAGGGTGCGTTCAAGCGATTTTTTGAAACTAGAATCACAAACATGAATCACAAATCAAAACGCCGATACAAAACTCGGTTACTGCGGGAGATCGTTCAAGCGATTTTCCATCAGCGCTTATTCTCCATCAACGCTGATTCTCCATCAACGCTGATTCTTGCTCATTTCATGCCCACCCAGGAAGAATAGAAATAGATAGCGATAATATATATAATAGATAACGACGTCATAGAATCATGATGGAGATCTCCGTTCGTTTAAGCGAATTTTAGCGACCGTGATTCTGCAGAATCATGATACAAAACGCATCTTTTCAGCGTTTCATGTTTGTGTTTTTAAACCCGTTTATTTTTACGACCGACGAAAAATCGCTTGAACGCAACCGTGTTTTAAACTAAACGTCTTTGAAAACCGTGATTCTAGGGTGAAAAAGTGTCGATTGAACGCACCCTAAGAGTAAACAACCATATGACAGGAAAGTAGTGAGAGCCAGAAACGATGAGTAAGAGAGAGTGAGAAGGGGATGAATATAGATAGCAAACCACAAGGTATTTGTCTCAGAAATGTGGTACTTTATCCATGGTTCTAACATTTCCCTAAAATAACCATGAAAGTCTTAAATATGGATTCCTCCAACCCTTCTAGACCATTAACCTTCCGTCCCCTATTTCCATTATGCATGCTCTGTAATTGATTGCGCGGACGTTGACGCCAGCATCATGAATCGTCATAGCGATGAGCCAGTCTGAGCTAGTCCGGTGGTGGTGGTGGTAGTAGTGAAGATGATGATGATGGAGTAAGCTTCTCACATGTGCTATCAATTACACAACCATCTTCGTCATCGCCTTCTAATCACTTCTCCACATCCTTCCATCAGATGCATCATCACTTCTCCAGAAGTTGAAGGTCCAAGTCAGCTGTAAACTGTCTGGAAACAGAATATAGGCAAAGAAATATGTTGTGTTTACCCAATAGTGAAAATTTAATTTCCTAAATTTCCATTATATTTTGTTTGCTAAACGAATGAGCAGTCACACATATCATTCAATTGGTTATTATTAAACAATATCTTCTTAAGACGTTAAATCTTTGATGATTTCCTTGATTTTTTGTACAGTGTAATTTAATTTGATGGATATGTCAGAGAAAAGAATTATGAAAATGTGAATTCCAGGGGAAAAATATGAATTATAATCATCACTGACAATTTACATGTGCTTGTTATCCTTAAGAGATAGCTCATTTTTCATGCAGCCCAATAGCCCATTGGAAAAACTGTCAAATTGAAATGAGATTCTCCAAGGAGTGATACCAAATCTTTAATTATGGGATTGCAAAACAATCTTCAACAGAAGCTCTTGCCAATGGTGGCACTGCTTGAGTATTTCTCAAACAAAACATGAATTTTATGAATAAATTTCATACCAACATTATTCAAACTCATCAGCACATTGTACACAATGTAGATGTGTGAAGAAACACTATATCAGGCTAAGTTTGATCTGTGCCTAATATCATATTCCTAACGTTCCCTGCATTCTGTACTCAAGGGATGTCCTTTGAAAGATACAACTGATGGATGACTCCTTCTTTCTGTCCTATGCTTGAGCATGGAATCACTTGAAACAGTGTGCAAACATTTGCATAAATGTATGCAACTCTATAAATAAAAAATCTTTTGTAAGGTTAAAGAAAAAGTTGAGTTCTGGTCATGCGATTGCATTGTGAAAGAAACGTTGTGGAATCCATCAGAAAAGGTTGATCATCTAGCATATAAGTATTGGTGTGTACTGCAAGGATCTGTAATCATCAAAATGATAAGAAATTTGGCCCAGTCATGGTAAAGTTACAAACACTGTACACAGAAAGATGTATATGGGACTACACGAACATGTGGCATAAAAATCTGTCCCGATTTTTATGATGTTACATGCCATATTTAAAATATTAAGGAATTTGAAGAGCCATGCTTTTCTGGGAACATTTATCTTTGATGTTCTTCCACACTTGCATAATAACAATGAAAACGCACACAAATTATTTTTCACCTCTTCCCAGAACTCAACCTTCTCTTTAATTACAGTTGTCCATATGTGTTTTGTAGCAGTTGAAAATCATAGTTCACAAATATACAAGTTTATATCTAAATCCGTTGACTACTGACTTTCTCTCTTTCCCATAGGCTTAATACAGGGACCACCCGGTTCTAGTAGGCAATGGGATAAAATATTTCTTTCAAGTAGGATAATGTGTGAAATGAAGTGTATGAAAAATAATTGAAGTTCTTCAGTATTCATATAATGAAATATACTAGTTAGAAATTTGTCTAAATCTTTGATTATTCCTAAAGTAGATGTTGCTCATAATTACACGAAAGCTTGCCCAAGACTTGTCCAACATAACAACAACTAATGTATGCATGATGATTTCATCCATAGAGATGTTATTGGTATTGAGTGGCAATGATGAGCATATTGTGCGTTCATTTTTCTTATTCATCTATAGTCTTGATATTTACTATTTTCTACACATCAAACTATTTACTTCCACTAACAATGGATGATTTACAAACAGTACAACTGCCTCTGAAAAGAACTGGTGCACTCTAAGAACTCTGCCAAAGCTTGACAATTCTGAGTCAAGCAATAATTTCTTGATTGGCTTGTTTATTCATTGAAAGATGAATCCATTTGACGAGATGAGATGGATCCCATCCCCCTTCTAAGAAAGATGCCGTCAGAATCAATCGAGAATGACCCATTCTAGGAGTGAGTCATAATCTAATATTTATGCCTCAAATCATTTCATATATAACCATGTCAAGGGTACGGACAGTTTGGGACGTCCGCCTTTTGCATAATTTAGCATAAGGGGGCACGACTGTAAATAGGTCAGTCAATCTTTTTCATTTGATTTAGTAGTTATTTTGTAATTACATTTTACTTATTTTGGAGGTTTTTTTAACGCAGTTAACATCCATTTCCGGAAGGTGTTCATGATCATATAGTCTGGGAAGTGTTTTTTCTCAAAATCGTTGTAGTCGGATGTTTCGATCATATTTTACAGTGGAATTTTGACCTGACAGCTACCATTATTTAAGCCTACATGCGATTAACCTGTTTTCAGAAAATGAATGATTTAATCTTTGTAATCAGTGTCCACCCATCTAAATGAAAGTCCCAAAAGCAGTGTTACGTAATCAAGTTAAGCATTTAGCCAAGTTCATTTCCTCAGCCGTCATCGGTCAAACCACATCAAAAGAATACACATCCTCTTCTAGAGAGAGGATGTTGAGAATGGGATTCCCGTAGGACCGATGTAATTACCTAGGATTATAAATAACTGTATATCTGCTACTCCATACTTGAGAAGGTTAACCACAAGTGGGTAAGAGTTAATGAATTGATGTAATAGAGCTGTAGGATATTGCCTAATCATGACAGGTCCAGACTCTAGTGAGAGTTGAACTATACCATACATAATGGACAGTTCATTAATAGTTGAACAGGTTCCTGCAAATATGGACTTGCAATATTTCATCTTTTTATTCACTGGTAAAGATGGGGGAAAGGGGCAGGGGCACATCTGACCCATGCCCACCCTCCACCCCTTTGAACCACAAGCAATATACCTCAAGTACACAACTTCAAGATTGTGCCCTCTCCCTTTTTGAGATGACCTTTTTTTGTTGCTTTTATGAAGAAAAAAATTAGGATTTTGTGCCCCCTCCTTTACAACATCCTAGATCCACCCCTTTCTCTGTTTGCCCTTGTTTTAAGGTATTTTTTAGCTTTTAGGTGGTCTTGGAATTGACAAAATTGTCTTTTAAGACTTGTCCATTGATAGTTCGTACAGCGTGTCCACACACAAAACAATTTATCCCGAAACTTTATAATGCAACGTTGTATAAAGAATCATCGTTTAAATTTCAGGGTGTCCACACACAAGAAAGGTCGTACAAAGAATCATCGTTTAAATTCCAGGGTGTCCACACACACAAGAAAGTAATCCCAAACTCTACAGCGAAATGTCGTATAGGTGCGCAGTTTGCTACTGCGGTCATGAAATGGAAGCGGAAATGAGAGGTCAGGTCTCTTTTCTCGCGAGGTTACGTTAAGCCCCGCCCATTTATACCGTTAGTTATACTAGTTACGTACACACAACACATTCCGTGATTAGGCGTGATTAGACGTGATTCTTTATTGAGTTCTAGTTAGAAACGATGCCCAAACCCGTGTTTCGTTATACGACGTATCGTTAGTAAGTGTCCACACACACAATTTCATCGTAACTATCCCGAAACGGTATAACTAATCACCCCTAATCACGGAAAGTGTTGTGTGTGGACACGGGGTTAGGCTGGGGGGTTTTAAATCTTGAAAAGTCATTCATAAGCTTTCAACATGCAGTATTCACATTCTACATACCGGATATTCTTGCGTGGTACTTTTAGTAGCGTTAATGTTTATTTATGAGTAAAGCCCTGTCAGCTATGATGATTTCAGGTTTGGTTGTTTTCTCTCCATCTCTCCGTCTCGTAATCACTTTTGTCTTACCTTCCTGCTTCATCACCTGTTATACTTGTCTTCCTTCAAGGCCATCACCTGTATTCTTTCCTTGTCAAAGAATGACCAATTTAACTTTTCGGATTTAGACCCTAACCACACTCGGGAAATAACAGCACACTAAACTGGATCACCCGCAGCATGGATATACCATCGACACATGCCTGCAGAAAGGAGAATTGTCCTTGAGGAATGTTCTCGCTGCTAGTAAGAAAGTGGAAGTCAAATTTGATCAGTGGGATGAAAGCCTAAAGGAAAGCTTTTCCGTAGACTTGTTATTTTAAATAAATTTACAGCAAGACCCCATCTCAGCTGCCATATAAAAAAGAGTAAAATTAAAAATATAATTACAGGTACCATTGATTTTTTTTTTGGTTGGGGGGGGGGGAGGCTGTGATAAATTGTTCATCTAAAGCACTTAGGATATTAAAGATACTCAAGATACACTGTATCTTTTAAATTTAAATAATGATAGATGTATTTCTGTAGAAATAGACTCAAAAAAGGAACTATTAATGAAAAAAGGCATTAAAAAAATGAAACTGTTTTTTTGTTGAATCTGTCCATAATTATTCCATACTTATTTTTCCATAGCTGGTTAGAATAAATTGCATTTTTCAAATTTTTTCCATATTAAATAAAAAAAGTAAAGTTCATTTAATAGTAGAGCATCAGTGCCAATAGATAGTTATTGCTATGGGGTAGATGGGACCAGGCCTTTAAAAGCAAATATGAATAGGGTCTTGGACGCATCATGCACCTGCCTGGCTCTGTAATCTTCACAGAGGTCAGTTGAGTTAAAACAGGTTCTTTCGATAATTTATACACATTAAACTCATCATAGGGAACAATAGATGACAAAGGTCACAACTGTATGGCCAACACGAGGCCCTGAGTTCTCTACGATTAAACCTGATGCCCAGAGCTCCTGTTGCATCATGTCTGTGCCTATGTAGCCATTGTGGCGAAGGGGAAGCTAACCGTAACAGGCACAATTCTAATTTTCTGTCAGGATTTTGGCAAATATTTCCACCTTTGAGGCCTGCTTTCAGATTAAGCTGCAACCTGTTGCTCTAATTGAATTGATTTGATTTATATTAAGGCACATGAACTCTCCTTCTAATACAATTTGTCATGTGATTTTTTAATTTATTTTTAACCAATCATGTGAATGGCTCTGATTTAACATGCAATGTGGTTTAAAGAACTTTTTATACCACATACGTTCTTCACGTCATCCATGTAAAATACAGACATAAAGCAACTCCATTAGAAGTGTTGTTTGGGTAATAGACATTGTTATGTGTATGAAGTTTTTAGAAGCATCAAATTGACAACAAATATCAAAATCTTGCTAAATATTATATCATCTGTTGAGCCAGAAGTGCCACAACTCTGTATTAAAGGTACAATGTCCCATTTGCAGGCCCCAAAAATGAAAAGGTTAAATTCCAACGGCATTTGAAAGACAATACTAATTTAGAACTTCCCTTTAAAAAAGGGGGGCTTTAAAATGTCTTTAAGTGGGAAAATAACGACTATTGGTTGTCGAATCGACTTAGGAGCTATAGAGCCAGTAAGTAATAGTCTGATTTTTCAGACCATTGTACCGAATGGTCGTACGTTTTATGCTGCGCAAAGATTCAATCAGTTTAATTTTGGCCATTACAAGAAGTGGGTTATTGATGTAGACAAATGCTCATGTACCCTTTACAGCTCATTTTATGTATGTTATTACCAAAGATGAAAAAGCCAGTCAGTCACTCAATAGTGTCTGACAGTGAAGTCTAGCAAGTAAACGGGTTTCCTTGCATAATTTGAATATTAGAACACTGCTAACGTTTAAATTTCACAGATAGGACATACATGACATATTCATAATTCCTGCAAAGTTCTACAGAATTTGATGTTGGCTGCAAAGGGACATAGAATAAACTGTATGTGTTAACGCCCTTCGGGCTCTTAGAAGACGATATTAAATAAAAATTCACGTTAATCATCCTCTTACAGCAAAACATGTAAGATGCCAGCAGGAACTAGGATATGTTTTTGAGAAAAGGAAAGAAATCATGAAAGTTAAAAAAAAATATATATATATTAATTATTGGTTAACTTTCACTGTATGGACTGATGTGAGAGGTCAGTGGGGAGCAGAAGAGGTGATCTTCTGCTTTTCACCTTCACCTTGTTTTGTTAACTCTCCGTAGAGATGTATTGAGTCATTAGCAACAGAGGTTTATTCATAGTTTCCTGTCATCTCTCTCCCTTTCGTCCAGGTCTAGGTTAGATCCCTAAACCACAGAGCAGCTGTCACCAGGTGCTGCCTTGTCAACCTTTTACAGTTCAGCCGAGAAAAGCCTCTGACCAGCCGTGGAAAATCTCATTTCGTAATCGTGTCTAGCAAGGATATCGTGGATGGATCAGCGCTGGATGCAAGTCACGCCGATTATTCTGAGAGGAAGAGGAATGTATTTGGATCAAAGCAATGATTGCTGAATTTTGATTTGGAATTGTTGGAGTGTGTTACTTGTGAGATTGATATACAATCATGCATAGAATGAACGGATCCCCCAAGATGGGGACGAAGGTGCAGTGTCCTGGAAGTCCAAAGCTTGTGAGGGAGCGGAGCAGGACTCCACCTAATCCAATGAAGGGACAACCCATGAGCAGCCCCAAGCTGGGCCGATCGACTAAGGCGCATAGTTTAGGAATATCCATGCAAACCATGAACTGAGCATTGCAGAGCCTCCGCCCCCTCTGCAACATGCATCATCAGGACCAATTCACATTAGCTCACACATTCATGCACCCCGACCGCATAAAGCACCGATGGTAATGGACCCCAGTGAGACAATGCCCCATCCATTAGATATTAAATTGATGTCAGGAGGCCCACCAAAGGCAGGTGATGTGACGCATGTTGGTGCTACAAGGATACACAGTCTAGGGTATGGGACAGGAAGTGAAGGCAGCAGGAGTGGCACGCCACCTCATTGCTTTGACACTCCTATGGAAGACAAGGAAGAGATGAGGCTGAGAGAGTTGGAAGAGGCAAGGGCTAGAGCAGCCCAGATGGAGAAGACGATGCGTTGGTGGTCGGACTGTACAGCAAATTGGCGGGAGAAGTGGGGTAAGGTTCGTGCTGAGCGTAACAAAGCCAGAGAAGAAGTCAGGCAGCTTCGCTCAAGCTGGAAGCAACCATGAAAGAAGCAATATCACTGAAGCGAGAGAAACATGGACTTCTTGTAGACAATGAGCAATTACGCCTTAAGGTCAAGCAAGGCAGTGGTGGAGGAGACATTGAAGCCTCGCCTATGGACAATGGCAACCATTCCAATGATCTACCAGAGAGGGATGTTGGTGTGATGCAGCTTCCTCAGGAGTTAGCTCCGCAGCAGGGAGTGGACTTTGTAGCAGAGATCATGCAGTCGCAGGGTGGGCCATCACAGGAGGTGACCTCTGCGACACCATGAGCCAGACTGATCTTCCAATCTGTAGACCCATGGAGATCCAGACCTCTCCTGGATGGGGTGAAGACGAGACAACAAGCACCATCCTAGGGAACGGCTCCTTCATCCTGGGCAGTGGTCTCCATGATTTAACCCTGGAGAGCAGGAGAGGGAGCCAGGGCTCCTCATCTCATGGCTCCAGGGATAGCCCAAGCAGGAGAGGCAAGACGAAAGAGATGCCATCACCATCAGAAGAGAAGGCTGAACAGAGGGCTTTCATGCTACAGATGAAACTAGATGAGGCTTCCAAGACTATCCAGGTTGAGAGGCAGTAAGTAAAATGCACAGATTTCTATTTGACTTATCAAATCAACTTGTACACAAACTTCTATGTTCATGCAATAACCATACAGTCACAATGTTTTTGTCTCTTTCACAACCTTTTTATTAATTACTGAAATCTTACTATTTCATATTTAACCAGATAGATTTAAATTTGAACTTGTATGAAGTGAAGTACCTTGCAAGCCGGTAGACATTCTGAATGAAAGGAAATGTACATCTACTTGTAATAATTTTGTCATTCTCAGCATGATATGAAGTATACAGAGGAGTCTATATTTTACAGATCAAATCACTTGAAATAAGCATTGTAATTCTTTAATAATTGTACAAATGTCCTTGAACTTTTTTTGAGGCACTTGGAAATTGGATAAGAATGCCATATATATGTAAATGCCATGATCATTGTTATTTTTATGATAAGTATTGTTATAATAATTATCGCATCATCACCACTATCATCATCAATCTTCTTCATCATCATCATCATCATCATCATCATCATTATCATCATCATTCATCATCATCGTTTTCATTTTCATTTTCATTATCATCATCATCATCATCATCTTCTTCCTCATCAATCATCATTGTCATCATTATCACTATGGAATCTCTTTTGAGACATTCTTTTGAATATTTTTTCCTCCATCAGAGAAAAGGATAGCCTTCATCAGTCAATTAACAAGTTAGAGCAAGAGGTCTCATCACTCAAGATAAGAACAGCAGATCTTCAAGAGGCAAAGGATGTCGCAGTCAGAGAGGTAAAATGATCATAATAATCCATTCTTGTGTAGGGTGAATTGCCGTTTGGTCTACATCCAGTTTGTCTACTACCCAATTCGCTTATCCCATATGGTCTACCCCCAGCCCATCTACTATCCACATTGCCTGATAATCATTTGATGATTATTATTTGATGACTATTAGACCATATGGATAGTAGACTGAATGGACATCAGAAAAACTGGGAATTAGTCCTACTGGACAATAAACAAAATGGGTAGTAGACTTATTAGAGATTTGACCAAATGACTAGGTATTAGCCTAAATGGTCATAAGGCCAAATGATAAATAGACAAAATGATTATTAGACCATGTGGATAGTAGACGGGCTGGGTGTAGACCAATTGGGTAATAGACGAACTGGTTGTAGACCAAATGGCAATAAACCTTGTGTAGCTCATATGAAATTATGATTTAACATCTCTACACACTTCCAAAGGACTTTGGGTATTAATACCCTGGCACACTTCAGAAATTTTCTGTTTAAAGGGGAGACTATTAATGGCAGTGTGTGAATGATGTGTGCACATGTGTCCAGCTCTTACATGTAATCCATCACTGTTGCAATATGTATGAGGTTTGAATTGGGTATTTAGATCAAATCTTTAGATGTGCAGCATGTAGTGAAATGTAAAATCATCATCTTTCCATACATTTGAAGTTCGGATCATGTTAAGTACATAAAGTGTATTTGTAGCGTATGTGTATGTGGTTGTTTTTGTCTCAGGGAATTAAAAGGAATTAAAAAATTAAAGAAAATTTGAATAAGTTATGATATGAATGTTGCTAATTTGAACGAGGAAAACGTGATTCATTCATCCTTTTAGTAAGCCCTTTTCCTGGATTGGGTTAATAATAGTGAATGGATCTCATGAAAACAGCAAAAAGAGGTACTCCATGTGGGTATGACAGCAACATAGGAAGTTAGGAACCCACTGATATGCCTCTAGACGTTACTAAAAATAGTTCTCATGACTTCCATGTGCTCTCAGGATCCTTCTAAAAGGATACTATTTAATTCTTGGGATAACGAGACGCCTAGATACTATTTCTGATCGTGGCTCTGTATAAGGTTTCATGGCGAATCTCCAAGGATTTTGACGAGACTGTCAGTTACTTTTGTTTACACTGACAAGGCCAGTCAAGATGCGTAATGTGATACACGAGCATTTGCCAGTTCTCATGGTTTTGCTAAATTGTCGATCCTTGATTTTCATGAGCCATTTGGGGCTTTTTTGTGTGAAGGAAGATGAGGGTTTGTAATAGATGGATGGCAGGTGGGAAAGAAGAAGAGGCATGATGTTCTCAAGTTACCGGTATTACTCATCATCCCAACCGCACATACATGAATGTGATGCAGAGTGTAACATGACTCAAGGGTTACTGCCATGTCTTGCTTGCATCCAGACATAGGTGTAGACTGGTTTATGAGAGAAAAGTAACCCTTCGACAAGACAATCTTACCAACCTTATTAGTATGAAGGAAGATAATGAATACAAAGGTTATATTTGTTATATAGGAGATCAATCCAAAGTTATTATAATGTGTAGTTCAATAATGTAATATTATTAGCAGTGTGCATTGAAGATTATTTAGCATTATTTAGTGAAATATGGCATTTTATGTAATTTTCTTCTTAGAATGGAAAATATGTGAGTTTTGTTGAATCAATTTGTGTATATGTTTCAATTCTGGGGGATTGAAATAATAAGCTGAAATTAATGTACAAAATTTAGAATTAGATGAAGAATGAACAAAGAGAGGTAAAAATTTCTTTATTTTACACACCTGTAATGTATTAAAGAGATGCTAAAGCTAAGAAACATGGATAAATATTCTTCTATGTGTACATGTCCATGCAGCCATGCCTGCCAACATGAAATCATCCAAGTGGATGCATTTGTTAGTATCATGCTGTCAAAGCTCATGGCTACTGTTTACTCATGTAGCAATGGGAGAGCTCAATGTAAACAGACATGACCTCATGTCATTCAGTGCATGTCCATTCAGTTTCGTTCTCTGATAGAAAACAGCTACAACTCTATGACCTCATCCCACTCGTAAAAGTCAAACCATACAGAGCATTTCTCAAAAAAGCTGTTCTTAATAAGGTAAAGTAGAAGAAAAACACAATTCAAATTTGTTCTTTACCATATGCAGCATTTGGAAGTAATTTTGACTTATGATATTAAGAAGAAAATTTGAATGTTATCAAACAACACTGAAACTGAGCACTGAAGACATCAAATGTGCCAAACAAGTTTGATAGAAAATGTATATGAGTTGAGTGATGAGCACAAAAATGTAAGGAAATAAAGCATGTAGTCACTACCTAAGTGTGTGACTCATGATTTCTGCTGCTCCTCATCAGTAGGTGTACATGTATATAATTACATAGGGAGAATCAAGAATACATGAATATCTCAATTTTCATTTTCTTTACTCTAATACCAGGTGCAACTGTTGAAGACATCCCATCAGCAGGAGCTC
>CP137676.1:32194749-32234850 GCA_037976565.1 Mesocentrotus franciscanus | reverse complement strand
TCTGCAGAATCATGATACAAAACGCATCTTTTCAGCGTTCATGTTTGTGTTTTTAAACCCGTTTATTTTTACGACGACGAAAAATCGCTTGAACATAACCGTGTTTTAAACTAAGCGTCTTTGAAAACCGTGATTCTAGGGTGAAAAAGTGTCGACACCCTAAGAGTAAACAACCATATGACAGGAAAGTAGTGAGAGCCAGAAACGATGAGTAAGAGAGAGTGAGGGGGATGAATATAGATAGCAAACCACAAGGTATTTGTCTCAGAAATGTGGTACTTTATCCATGGTTCTAACATTTCCCTAAAATAACCATGAAAGTCTTAAATATGGATTCCTCCAACCCTTCTAGACCATTAACCTTCCGTCCCTATTTCCATTATGCATGCTCTGTAATTGATTGGCGGACGTTGACGCCAGCATCATGAATCGTCATAGCGATGAGCCAGTCTGAGCTAGTCCGGTGGTGGTGGTGGTAGTAGTGAAGATGATGATGATGGAGTAAGCTTCTCACATGTGCTATCAATTACACAACCATCTTCGTCATCGCCTTCTAATCACTTCTCCACATCCTTCCATCAGATGCATCATCACTTCTCCAGAAGTTGAAGGTCCAAGTCAGCTGTAAACTGTCTGGAAACAGAATATAGGCAAAGAAATATGTTGTGTTTACCCAATAGTGAAAATTTAATTTCCTAAATTTCCATTATATTTTGTTTGCTAAACGAATGAGCAGTCACACATATCATTCAATTGGTTATTATTAAACAATATCTTCTTAAGACCTTAAATCTTTGATGATTTCCTTGATTTTTTGTACAGTGTAATTTAATTTGATGGATATGTCAGAGTAAAGAATTATGAAAATGTGAATTCCAGGGGAAAAATATGAATTATAATCATCACTGACAATTACATGTGCTTGTTATCCTTAAGAGATAGCTCATTTTTCATGCAGCCCAATAGCCCATTGGAAAAACTGTCAAATTGAAATGAGATTCTCCAAGGAGTGATACCAAATCTTTAATTATGGGATTGCAAAACAATCTTCAACAGAAGCTCTTGCCAATGGTGGCACTGCTTGAGTATTTCTCAAACAAAACATGAATTTTATGAATAAATTTCATACCAACATTATTCAAACTCATCAGCACATTGTACACAATGTAGATGTGTGAAGAAACACTATATCAGGCTAAGTTTGATCTGTGCCTAATATCATATTCCTAACGTTCCTGCATTCTGTACTCAAGGGATGTCCTTTGAAAGATACAACTGATGGATGACTCCTTCTTTCTGTCCTGTGCTTGAGCATGGAATCACTTGAGACAGTGTGCAAACATTTGCATAAATGTATGCAACTCTATAAATAAAAAATCTTTTGTAAGGTTAAGAAAAGTTGAGTTCTGGTCATGCGATTGCATTGTGAAAGAAACGTTGTGGAATCCATCAGAAAAGGTTGATCATCTAGCATATAAGTATTGGTGTGTACTGCAAGGATCTGTAATCATCAAAATGATAAGAAATTTGGCCTAGTCGGTAAAGTTACAAACACTGTACACAGAAAGATGTATATGGGACTACCATGTGGCATAAAAATCTGTCGATTTTTATGATGTTACATGCCATATTTAAAATATTAAGGAATTTGAAGAGCCATGCTTTTCTGGGAACATTTATCTTTGATGTTCTTCCACACTTGCATAATAACAATGAACGCACACAAATTATTTTTCACCTCTTCCCAGAACTCAACCTTCTCTTTAATTACAGTTGTCCATATGTGTTTTGTAGCAGTTGAAAATCATAGTTCACAAATATACAAGTTTATATCTAAATCCGTTGACTACTGACTTTCTCTCTTTCCCATAGGCTTAATACAGGGACCACCCGGTTCTAGTAGGCAATGGGTAAAATATTTCTTTCAAGTAGGATAATCTCTGAAATGAAGTGTATGAAAAATAATTGAAGTTCTACAATATTCAAATAGTGAAATATACTAGTTAGAAATTTGTCTAAATCTTTGATTATTCCTAAAGTAGATGTTGCTCATAATTACACGAAAGCTTGCCCAAGACTTGTCCAACATAACAACAACTAATGTATGCATGATGATTTCATCCATAGAGATGTTATTGGTATTGAGTGGCAATGATGAGCATATTGTGCATTCATTTCTTCTTATTCATCTATATTCTTAATATTTGATATTTTCTACACATCAAATTATTTACTTCTACTAACAATGGATGATTTAGAAACAGTACATCTGCCTCTGAAAAGAACTGGTGCACTCTAAGAACTCTGTCAAAGCTTGACAATTCTGAGTCAAGCAATAATTTCTTGATTGGCTTGTTTATTCATTGAAAGATGAATCCATTTGACGAGATGAGATGGATCCCATCCCCCTTCTAAGAAAGATGCCGTCAGAATCAATCGAGAATGACCCATTCTAGGAGTGAGTCATAATCTAATATTTATGCCTCAAATCATTTCATATATAACCATGTCAAGGGTACGGACAGTTTGGGACGTCCGCCTTTTGCATAATTTAGCATAAGGGGGCACGACTGTAAATAGGTCAGTCAATCTTTTTCATTTGATTTAGTAGTTATTTTGTAATTACATTTTACTTATTTTGGAGGTTTTTTTAACGCAGTTAACATCCATTTCCGGAAGGTGTTCATGATCATATAGTCTGGGAAGTGTTTTTTCTCAAAATCGTTGTAGTCGGATGTTTCGGATCATATTTTACAGTGGAATTTTGACCTGACAGCTACCATTATTTTAGCCTACATGCGATTAACCTGTTTTCAGAAAATGAATGATTTAATCTTTGTAATCAGTGTCCACCCATCTAAATGAAAGTCCCAATAGCAGTGTTACGTAATCAAGTTAAGCATTTAGCCAAGTTCATTTCCTCAGCCGTCATCGGTCAAACCACATCAAAAGAATACACATCCTCTTCTAGAGAGAGGATGTTGAGAATGGGATTCCCGTAGGACCGATGTAATTACCTAGGATTATAAATAACTGTATATCTGCTACTCCATACTTGAGAAGGTTAACCACAAGTGGGTAAGAGTTAATGAATTGATGTAATAGAGCTGTAGGATATTGCCTAATCATGACAGGTCCAGACTCTAGTGAGAGTTGAACTATACCATACATAATGGACAGTTCATTAATAGTTGAACAGGTTCCTGCAAATATGGACTTGCAATATTTCATGTTTATTCACTGGTAAAGATGGGGGAAAGGGGCAGGGGCACATCTGACCCATGCCCACCCTCCACCCCTTTGAACCACAAGCAATATACCTCAAGTACACAACTTCAAGATTGTGCCCTCTCCCTTTTTGAGATGACCTTTTTTTGTTGCTTTTATGAAGAAAAAAATTAGGATTTTGTGCCCCCTCCTTTACAACATCCTAGATCCACCCCTTTCTCTGTTTGCCCTTGTTTTAAGGTATTTTTTAGCTTTTAGGTGGTCTTGGAATTGACAAAATTGTCTTTTAAGACTTGTCCATTGATAGTTCGTACAGCGTGTCCACACACAAAACAATTTATCCCGAAACTTTATAATGCAACGTTGTATAAAGAATCATCGTTTAAATTTCAGGGTGTCCACACACAAGAAAGGTCGTACAAAGAATCATCGTTTAAATTCCAGGGTGTCCACACACACAAGAAAGTAATCCCAAAACTCTACGGCGAAATGTCGTATAGGTGCGCAGTTTGCTACTGCGGTCATGAAATGGAAGCGGAAATGAGAGGTCAGGTCTCTTTTCTCGCGAGGTTACGTTAAGCCCCGCCCATTTATACCGTTAGTTATACTAGTTACGTCCACACACAACACATTCCGTGATTAGGCGTGATTAGACGTGATTCTTTATTGAGTTCTAGTTAGAAACGATGCCCAAACCCGTGTTTCGTTATACGACGTATCGTTAGTAAGTGTCCACACACACAATTTCATCGTGTAACTATCCCGAAACGGTATAACTAATCACCCCTAATCACGGAAAGTGTTGTGTGTGGACACGGGGTTAGGCTGGGGGGTTTTAAATCTTGAAAAGTCATTCATAAGCTTTCAACATGCAGTATTCACATTCTACATACCGGATATTCTTGCGTGGTACTTTTAGTAGCGTTAATGTTTATTTATGAGTAAAGCCCTGTCAGCTATGACGATTTCAGGTTTGGTTGTTTTCTCTCCATCTCTCCGTCTCGTAATCACTTTTGTCTCACCTTCCTGCTTCATCACCTGTTATACTTGTCTTCCTTCAAGGCCATCACCTGTATTCTTTCCTTGTCAAAGAATGACCAATTTAACTTTTTCGGATTTAGACCCTAACCACACTCGGGAAATAACAGCACACTAAACTGGATCACCCGCAGCATGGATATACCATCGACACATGCCTGCAGAAAGGAGAATTGTCCTTGAGGAATGTTCTCGCTGCTAGTAAGAAAGTGGAAGTCAAATTTGATCAGTGGGATGAAAGCCTAAAGGAAAGCTTTTCCGTAGACTTGTTATTTTAAATAAATTTACAGCAAGACCCCATCTCAGCTGCCATATAAAAGAGTAAAATTAAAAATATAATTACAGGTACCATTGATTTTTTTTTTGGTTGGGGGAGGCTGTGATAAATTGTTCATCTAAAGCACTTAGGATATTAAAGATACTCAAGATACACTGTATCTTTTAAATTTAAATAATGATAGATGTATTTCTGTAGAAATAGACTCAAAAAAGGAACTATTAATGAAAAAAGGCATTAAAAAAATGAAACTGTTTTTTTGTTGAATCTGTCCATAATTATTCCATACTTATTTTTCCATAGCTGGTTAGAATAAATTGCATTTTTCAAATTTTTTCCATATTAAATAAAAAAAGTAAAGTTCATTTAATAGTAGAGCATCAGTGCCAATAGATAGTTATTGCTATGGGGTAGATGGGACCAGGCCTTTAAAAGCAAATATGAATAGGGTCTTGGACGCATCATGCACCTGCCTGGCTCTGTAATCTTCACAGAGGTCAGTTGAGTTAAAACAGGTTCTTTCGATAATTTATACACATTAAACTCATCATAGGGAACAATAGATGACAAAGGTCACAACTGTATGGCCAACACGAGGCCCTGAGTTCTCTACGATTAAACCTGATGCCCAGAGCTCCTGTTGCATCATGTCTGTGCCTATGTAGCCATTGTGGCGAAGGGGAAGCTAACCGTAACAGGCACAATTCTAATTTTCCGTCAGGATTTTGGCAAATATTTCCACCTTTTGAGGCCTGCTTTCAGATTAAGCTGCAACCTGTTGCTCTAATTGAATTGATTTGATTTATATTAAGGCACATGAACTCTCCTTCTAATACAATTTGTCATGTGATTTTTTAATTTATTTTTAACCAATCATGTGAATGGCTCTGATTTAACATGCAATGTGGTTGAAAGAACTTTTTTATACCACATACGTTCTTCACGTCATCCATGTAAAATACAGACATAAAGCAACTCCATTAGAAGTGTTGTTTGGGTAATAGACATTGTTATGTGTATGAAGTTTTTAGAAGCATCAAATTGACAACAAATATCAAAATCTTGCTAAATATTATATCATCTGTTGAGCCAGAAGTGCCACAACTCTGTATTAAAGGTACAATGTCCCATTTGCAGGCCCAAAAAATGAAAAGGTTAAATTCCAACGGCATTTGAAAGACAATACTAATTTAGAACTTCCCTTAAAAAAGGGGGCTTTAAAATGTCTTTAAGTGGGAAAATAACGACTATTAGTTGTCGAATCGACTTAGGAGCTATAGAGCCAGTAAGTAATAGTCTGATTTTTCAGACCATTGTACCGAATGGTCGTACGTTTTATGCTGCGCAAAGATTCAATCAGTTTAATTTTGGCCATTACAAGAAGTGGGTTATTGATGTAGACAAATGCTCATGTACCCTTTACAGCTCATTTTATGTATGTTATTACCAAAGATGAAAAAGCCAGTCAGTCACTCAATAGTGTCTGACAGTGAAGTCTAGCAAGTAAACGGGTTTCCTTGCATAATTTGAATATTAGAACACTGCTAACGTTTAAATTTCACAGATAGGACATACATGACATATTCATAATTCCTGCAAAGTTCTACAGAATTTGATGTTGGCTGCAAAAGGGACATAGAATAAACTGTATGTGTTAACGCCCTTCGGGCTCTTAGAAGACGATATTAAATAAAAATTCACGTTAATCATCCTCTTACAGCAAAACATGTAAGATGCCAGCAGGAACTAGGATATGTTTTTGAGAAAAGGAAAGAAATCATGAAAGTTAAAAAAAAATATATATATATTAATTATTGGTTAACTTTCACTGTATGGACTGATGTGAGAGGTCAGTGGGGAGCAGAAGAGGTGATCTTCTGCTTTTCACCTTCACCTTGTTTTGTTAACTCTCCGTAGAGATGTATTGAGTCATTAGCAACAGAGGTTTATTCATAGTTTCCTGTCATCTTCTCTCTCCCTTTCGTCCAGGTCTAGGTTAGATCCCTAAACCACAGAGCAGCTGTCACCAGGTGCTGCCTTGTCAACCTTTTACAGTTCAGCCGAGAAAAGCCTCTGACCAGCCGTGGAAAATCTCATTTCGTAATCGTGTCTAGCAAGGATATCGTGGATGGATCAGCGCTGGATGCAAGTCACGCTCGATTATTCTGAGAGGAAGAGGAATGTATTTGGATCAAAGCAATGATTGCTGAATTTTGATTTGGAATTGTTGGAGTGTGTTACTTGTGAGATTGATATACAATCATGCATAGAATGAACGGATCCCCCAAGATGGGGACGAAGGTGCAGTGTCCTGGAAGTCCAAAGCTTGTGAGGGAGCGGAGCAGGACTCCACCTAATCCAATGAAGGGACAACCCATGAGCAGCCCCAAGCTGGGCCGATCGACTAAGGCGCATAGTTTAGGGAATATCCATGCAAACCATGAACTGAGCATTGCAGAGCCTCCGCCCCCTCTGCAACATGCATCATCAGGACCAATTCACATTAGCTCACACATTCATGCACCCCGACCGCATAAAGCACCGATGGTAATGGACCCCAGTGAGACAATGCCCCATCCATTAGATATTAAATTGATGTCAGGAGGCCCACCAAAGGCAGGTGATGTGACGCATGTTGGTGCTACAAGGATACACAGTCTAGGGTATGGGACAGGAAGTGAAGGCAGCAGGAGTGGCACGCCACCTCATTGCTTTGACACTCCTATGGAAGACAAGGAAGAGATGAGGCTGAGAGAGTTGGAAGAGGCAAGGGCTAGAGCAGCCCAGATGGAGAAGACGATGCGTTGGTGGTCGGACTGTACAGCAAATTGGCGGGAGAAGTGGGGTAAGGTTCGTGCTGAGCGTAACAAAGCCAGAGAAGAAGTCAGGCAGCTTCGGCTCAAGCTGGAAGCAACCATGAAAGAAGCAATATCACTGAAGCGAGAGAAACATGGACTTCTTGTAGACAATGAGCAATTACGCCTTAAGGTCAAGCAAGGCAGTGGTGGAGGAGACATTGAAGCCTCGCCTATGGACAATGGCAACCATTCCAATGATCTACCAGAGAGGGATGTTGGTGTGATGCAGCTTCCTCAGGAGTTAGCTCCGCAGCAGGGAGTGGACTTTGTAGCAGAGATCATGCAGTCGCAGGGTGGGCCATCACAGGAGGTGACCCTCTGCGACACCATGAGCCAGACTGATCTTCCAATCTGTAGACCCATGGAGATCCAGACCTCTCCTGGATGGGGTGAAGACGAGACAACAAGCACCATCCTAGGGAACGGCTCCTTCATCCTGGGCAGTGGTCTCCATGATTTAACCCTGGAGAGCAGGAGAGGGAGCCAGGGCTCCTCATCTCATGGCTCCAGGGATAGCCCAAGCAGGAGAGGCAAGACGAAAGAGATGCCATCACCATCAGAAGAGAAGGCTGAACAGAGGGCTTTCATGCTACAGATGAAACTAGATGAGGCTTCCAAGACTATCCAGGTTGAGAGGCAGTAAGTAAAATGCACAGATTTCTATTTGACTTATCAAATCAACTTGTACACAAACTTCTATGTTCATGCAATAACCATACAGTCACAATGTTTTTGTCTCTTTCACAACCTTTTTATTAATTACTGAAATCTTACTATTTCATATTTAACCAGATAGATTTAAATTTGAACTTGTATGAAGTGAAGTACCTTGCAAGCCGGTAGACATTCTGAATGAAAGGAAATGTACATCTACTTGTAATAATTTTGTCATTCTCAGCATGATATGAAGTATACAGAGGAGTCTATATTTTACAGATCAAATCACTTGAAATAAGCATTGTAATTCTTTAATAATTGTACAAATGTCCTTGAACTTTTTTTGAGGCACTTGGAAATTGGATAAGAATGCCATATATATGTAAATGCCATGATCATTGTTATTTTTATGATAAGTATTGTTATAATAATTATCGCATCATCACCACTATCATCATCAATCTTCTTCATCATCATCATCATCATCATCATCATCATTATCATCATCATTCATCATCATCGTTTTCATTTTCATCATCATCATCATTATCATCTTCTTCCTCATCAATCATCATTGTCATCATTATCACTATGGAATCTCTTTTGAGACATTCTTTTGAATATTTTTTCCTCCATCAGAGAAAAGGATAGCCTTCATCAGTCAATTAACAAGTTAGAGCAAGAGGTCTCATCACTCAAGATAAGAACAGCAGATCTTCAAGAGGCAAAGGATGTCGCAGTCAGAGAGGTAAAATGATCATAATAATCCATTCTTGTGTAGGGTGAATTGCCGTTTGGTCTAAATCCAGTTTGTCTACTACCCAATTCGGCTTATCCCATATGGTCTACCCCCAGCCCATCTACTATCCACATTGCCTGATAATCATTTGATGATTATTATTTGATGACTATTAGACCATATGGATAGTAGACTGAATGGACATCAGAAAAACTAGAATTAGACCTACTGGACAATAAACAAAATGGGTAGTAGACTTATTAGAGATTTGACCAAATGACTAGGTATTAGCCTAAATGGTCATAAGGCCAAATGATAAATAGACGAAATGATTATTAGACCATGTGGATAGTAGACGGGCTGGGTGTAGACCAATTGGGTAATAGACGAACTGGTTGTAGACCAAATGGCAATAAACCTTGTGTAGCTCATATGAAATTATGATTTAACATCTCTACACACTTCCAAAGGACTTTGGGTATTAATACCCTGGCACACTTCAGAAATTTTCTGTTTAAAGGGGAGACTATTAATGGCAGTGTGTGAATGATGTGTGCACATGTGTCCAGCTCTTACATGTAATCCATCACTGTTGCAATATGTATGAGGTTTGAATTGGGTATTTAGATCAAATCTTTAGATGTGCAGCATGTAGTGAAATGTAAAATCATCATCTTTCCATACATTTGACAAGTTCGGATCATGTTAAGTACATAAAGTGTATTTGTAGCGTACTGTATGTGGTTGTTTTTCTTTTGTCTCAGGGAATTAAAAGGAATTAAAAAAATTAAAGAAAATTTGAATAAGTTATGATATGAATGTTGCCAATTTGAACGAGGAAAACGTGATTCATTCATCCTTTTAGTAAGCCCTTTTCCTGGATTGGGTTAATAATAGTGAATGGATCTCATGAAAACAGCAAAAAGAGGTACTCCATGTGGGTATGACAGCAACATAGGAAGTTAGGAACCCACTGATATGCCTCTAGACGTTACTAAAAATAGTTCTCATGACTTCCATGTGCTCTCAGGATCCTTCTAAAAGGATACTATTTAATTCTTGGGATAACGAGACGCCTAGATACTATTTCTGATCGTGGCTCTGTATAAGGTTTCATGGCGAATCTCCAAGGATTTTGACGAGACTGTCAGTTACTTTTGTTTACACTGACAAGGCCAGTCAAGATGCGTAATGTGATACACGAGCATTTGCCAGTTCTCATGGTTTTGCTAAATTGTCGATCCTTGATTTTCATGAGCCATTTGGGGCTTTTTTTGTGTGAAGGAAGATGAGGGTTTGTAATAGATGGATGGCAGGTGGGAAAGAAGAAGAGGCATGATGTTCTCAAGTTACCGGTATTACTCATCATCCCAACCGCACATACATGAATGTGATGCAGAGTGTAACATGACTCAAGGGTTACTGCCATGTCTTGCTTGCATCCAGACATAGGTGTAGACTGGTTTACGAGAGAAAAGTAACCCTTCGACAAGACAATCTTACCAACCTTATTAGTATGAAGGAAGATAATGAATACAAAGGTTATATTTGTTATATAGGAGATCAATCCAAAGTTATTATAATGTGTAGTTCAATAATGTAATATTATTAGCAGTGTGCATTGAAGATTATTTAGCATTATTTAGTGAAATATGGCATTTTATGTAATTTTCTTCTTAGAATGGAAAATATGTGAGTTTTGTTGAATCAATTTGTGTATATGTTTCAATTCTGGGGGATTGAAATAATAAGCTGAAATTAATGTACAAAATTTAGAATTAGATGAAGAATGAACAAAGAGAGGTAAAAATTTCTTTATTTTACACACCTGTAATGTATTAAAGAGATGCTAAAGCTAAGAAACATGGATAAATATTCTTCTATGTGTACATGTCCATGCAGCCATGCCTGCCAACATGAAATCATCCAAGTGGATGCATTTGTTAGTATCATGCTGTCAAAGCTCATGGCTACTGTTTACTCATGTAGCAATGGGAGAGCTCAATGTAAACAGACATGACCTCATGTCATTCAGTGCATGTCCATTCAGTTTCGTTCTCTGATAGAAAACAGCTACAACTCTATGACCTCATCCCACTCGTAAAAGTCAAACCATACAGAGCATTTCTCAAAAAAGCTGTTCTTAATAAGGTAAAGTAGAAGAAAAACACAATTCAAATTTGTTCTTTACCATATGCAGCATTTGGAAGTAATTTTGACTTATGATATTAAGAAGAAAATTTGAATGTTATCAAACAACACTGAAACTGAGCACTGAAGACATCAAATGTGCCAAACAAGTTTGATAGAAAATGTATATGAGTTGAGTGATGAGCACAAAAATGTAAGGAAATAAAGCATGTAGTCACTACCTAAAGTGTGTGACTCATGATTTCTGCTGCTCCTCATCAGTAGGTGTACATGTATATAATTACATAGGGAGAATCAAGAATACATGAATATCTCAATTTTCATTTTCTTTTACTCTAATACCAGGTGCAACTGTTGAAGACATCCCATCAGCAGGAGCTCGGTAGGATCATCAATGATCTCGAAGATGAAGCCAGCTCTAGGAATCACATGGATAAGAGACTCGGTGCTCTTCGTAAAGAGGTACAGTACAGTACTCTAAAAATACAAGGCATGTGATTAACATGCCTTAATTGGGAAGGTTTTATTTTGGAAGGGGGTGATGATGGTGCAGCCCCACTGTTAACATTTGACCAAAGTGGAATGCTATGGCTGCAGTATGGTGTGGTGTTATTCAGCCTTGGAAAAAGAGAAAAATGGGGGTAGCGCTACCATTACAAGGTTAACATCCTTTGAGGCTTACCTATGGTAGTTTGAATTAACACCAAACAGGGCCCTGTTTCATCAAACTTTTTATCAATAACAAAATATGGTAATTGTTATAATCTACTGAAATCCTTGCATTTCGATTGGCTGTGAGCAGATATGTCATAGATCTGTGGCAGTTGTTATTAATAACAAGATTTATGAAACAGGGCCCAGAACTCAGATGAGTAAGGTATAAAGTGAGATAGTATGGGACCATAAATACGAGTGTCAGACATGAAAAGAACGGGTCATAGAATAATCCTGTATTAAGATTGTCCAGTTTAAACCCTAAACAAGTAACAGGAAGAAATGTGGGCAGTGATTTTGGAACGGATGAATGCAGTAACATGTCCTGTATTACATCTTGCAAAAGTGTAACACTGCTCTATGGATAATGGTCTTCTGCTTTTTATGTCAGTACCTTGGATGGCTTAGGAGTGAGAATATTATAAAATGACTTACTTATTTATAAAAAAACTTTAGATCAGGTGGCTATAATTGAATATTTTATAATTTCCCAGAGCCAGGGTAATACTGGATATCCAAGAGCATCATTGCGTGATAGTTATTTATTATGACTCTCTTTCGCCCTGGGTGTATTGCCTTACTCTCTTGGTTGACCAACTACAAACTGACATCCCAGAGTTGTTTTCATTTCCTTCCTTAGCTCGAGAGGCTCCAGGCGGAGAATGCAGCGGAGTGGGGGAAGAGGGAGCGCCTGGAGACGGAGAAGCTGAACCTGGAGCGGGAGAACAAGAAGCAGAGATCTGAGATTGAGGATCTGAGGGAGATCATCTCTATCAAGAGCAAGCAGACTACCCTGGAGATGGAGAACACTATCAAGAACACACAGGAGGATCTTAAGGCTAAGACTGCGGTAAGGAAACCAGGAGACAGGTGGAGGTGAAAGACACCCTCCCTTTAGTTAGTTTGGAGGCACAAGCCTTTGTCACTCCTAATGCATGTAGAGGTGTCTTGGTCCAGTGGATACGTCTTTGGACTGTGAGTCCCCCCTCGGCACTAATGTCCTTCAGCAAGAAATTAATCTACATTTGCCACTCCCAGGTGTTCAATGGGTACCAGTAGGAAGGAATTCCTTAAATGCTGTGAGCTCCGAAATCAGGGGCATAGCAGAGCATATTGGGGTAATATTAGAGCACCTTGCGTTTTGGATATGTTTGCTATGAAATATCCAATATTATTATTATAACAGAGGGTCTGAGTTAGGATACTATGCAGAGATCGCAGTCAGTAGGCACTGTATCGTAGCTCCTAAAAATAAAGGAAAAAATAATTTGTTTGAGAAAGATAAAGAGCAGATATAACTAGGAATAGACACAGTCTTTCCGTGGACAGAAAGATTGTTTTTATGTGTAGAATATATCATTCCAAAGCATGCAGAGACTGGAGCCCCAAACAATGCTTAATTATATTGACCTTCATGCATGGGGTTGAGCATAATTGGGATTCCTTACTGATCAATACCTACAAGAGAATCATGAAGAAAAGAAAGGGGGAAAAAAATCACATTTTATGTTTACTGCCATCCTTTACAGTAAAGGTTCATTAATTACATTATATTAGGAGATAATTAAGAAAAGCATGATAAAAGGGGGCCATCATGCTCCAAAAAGAGACATAGGATTTGTGTTCAGTTTCTGCATTTCTGTATCCTCTTTCATGTTAATCTAGGCCTGTTAGGAGCTGGCAAAGGAAATTCAATTTAACCAAACACAAACTTGTGCTAATTTGATTGCCTTAACCTTGAGCTGAAGTTGGCAGCTGCGTTGCCAAGTTAATAACTAGGAAATAATAGAGATTACATCCTAATAACCCCCCACGTGGTTATAGCACACAATCAGCTGTTGTTTGATTCCTTGTCTTTCATGTGATCAGGGTATGTTACAATGCACAGTTTTTCTAGTTTTTCCCCCTCAAGACTTTATAGTTTAGGAGACAGAAGAAGAGCCCAGTGGATTGAAGAGTGGGCCTGTGAATGGGAGGTTTGGGGTTCAGAACCATGTCTATGCCCTAGTACCCTGGTGTACTAGCTACTCCTCATTTACCTAGATCCACCATTGAACATCCAGTTTTCTCTTTGCTTTGTATCTTTATATCCTTATAATAAGTTTATGAAGACCCTGGTCAATTCATAATCACTCTATAAAACATCAACACTATCTAGATTAATAACTCTGAAAAGAGTTTCCTTCTAAGAATTTCAATACAGACATATATCTCTCTCAAATTCTTACAAATCTAAGTATTAATAAAGGATCATCATCATTATCATCATCATCATTTAAATGGCTTTAACAGGGGAGAAATATAAGATCACTGCTTTCACTTTTTTCCCTTCCAATTCAATAATGAGGCTCTGATCAAAAATCTTTTTTTTTAAGTTGGCATTAGAAATTCAGAATTCTTAAGAAGACATTCCTGTACTGCAGACACATGGAACAGGACTTTGATAATTAAGGGGTATACCTGTAGTGAACCCCATAGTGTCCGGAATGTGTGCTTTATCATGTAGGCGTGTGGTTGTGTTGTAACATGAATGTTCCCAAGTGAGGAAAGTCTAGGAAACAACCGCAGACTGAATTAATTGTCCACAGGTGTAGACTTGGTAGACTTGGTTTCCAGGATAGCATAACTACGGTTGGGTGTTTCCCTTCTGCAATGCGATTAGTTTTGAAGAGCAAAGACTGCTGTGTCATGGTTTCGTGACTCTTGGAAACCTGGATATTCACATAGGTAGCCTGAAAGGATTTACATGTACTTCTTTTTAGATGAAACTGAGTGGAAATGAGGCTTGAAGTACAGTCAAACCTGTTTTAGTGACCACCTCTCTATAAAGGCCACCTGTCTATAGTGGCCAAGTATTTTGTCTTACTCGAGAGAGAGAGATAAAAGTGTTGTAGAACCTGTCTAGAAAGGCTGCTTTTCTACAGTAGCCACTTTTCTGTTTCTCTTGGGTGGCCTTACTAGACTCTGGAGGATAATAGGTCTATAACACAAAAGTCATGACTGAGTTTTCTTGTTCATGGCAATGTTGCATCTTGTCATGAACAACTGCTTAACCTAAATTAGAAACAATCCCTACTTTGTAAATTAGTGGTAGCCAACCATGTGTTCAAAGTTCATTATATATATATATATCAGTCATACATTGTAGCCGACTAGGTGGGTGGTCTGAATATGAATCTTGTCCTGAGATTTTCAGCACACATTCTGTCAGAAGGTTTTCCTCGTAAGGTAATGAAAGTACATTTACGTTTACAATTAGTATTACCGGTATATATTCTTTATCATGAATGAGCACCATGATTGGCCAGCTGTCATATCAATTAGTTTCTTTGTACAACGTTTCTTTATATGATGCTGTTATCTAGTCTGTACGCTCCTTTCACTATATGATGATTCTATAAATGACGTTTCTTTATATAAAGTTTCGTATAAATTGCATCTTGTCTGAACAGACTACTTGACAGCAATGACTCTCATGAAATTAAGTTTTGTTTGTAGGAACTGACAGTCCTGAACAACCATCATTAGATGAAGAAGTATTTCCCTGCATCATGTTACTCAATCACTTTACTGAGAATATGAACAACATTATATAGCAACATTGTTTCAGCAATGGCTAAGAGAGATTTCATACTTTGTTCTTTGTAGGAATTGACAGAGCTGAAGCACAACCATAACAAGATGAAGAAGCAGCTAACAGACAAGCTTGCTGAGCTAGACCATACCACGACCAGGTGTCAACAACATGAAGAAGATGTCAAGAAACTTAGAATCAGAGTGGATGAGCTGAAGAGAGATTTAGCAAGGAGAGAGGATGAGGTAAGATTTTGAAAGGTATAGGAGATTCAGGCTGGATGGTAATTGTTTGGGTTGTTTGTTTGGGTGAATAAAGACCCCCTTTGGTGATAGTCTGAGGAGGGAAAGTAGTTGTCTTTGAGAAACTTGGGATCAGAATGGATGAACTTATGAGAAATTTAGCAAGGAGAGACGATGAGGTAAGATGTCGAAGAGTATTGGAGATTCAGGCAGGATGATAATTGTTTGGGTTGTTTGTTTGCGTGCATAAAGACCCCCGTATGGTGAAAGTCCAAGACTCCAAGGAGGCGGTAGTTGTCTTTGAGAATCTTGAGATTGGAATGGATGAACTTAAGAGAGATTTGGCTAGGAGAGAAGATGAGGTAAGACGTCTATAAACACTGGAGCACCTTCGAAATATGATGATTCTTCTGGTAGCAGCAAAATATCAGAGATGCAATTACCAAAAAAAACTATGTTCATCTAGAATGTATAAAAAAAACCCTGCAGAGTACTGTTAGTACTTTCGCTTTAGTCCTGGCTTTAGCCCTAAGGTACTGAAAACATTCAAAGAATAATTTCCTGCCTATCTTGTCATTGTTTTCCAAATGTCTACAAAATGTATCATGGTTTCAGGAGCTACTTTAAAGCTAGACACAGATTGATTTTTAAATGGGTGCATATCAAATATATCCCATGACCTTTTCAATAGATACTGTTCCATTTTTGGTATTCTAATGGGAGTCTGCATGTGATATCAATGTCAATAAATGAGTATTACGATTGGTCCTTGGAGAACAATGATAAGGTTGTCTACAAAGGATGAGAAATTGGTTGGGAAGACTAAACATCAATTGAAATAGCAGACTAATCTAAACACTCTTTCTGAAAGTGTTTTTTCTGTCTGACTTTTCATTCCTCCAATTTTCTTTCTTTTTCCTTTCTATTTCTATTCACCAACTTTTTTCTTCTTCTGATTCTGTATACCTCTTTCTACCTGGTATTGGTATATATGTGTCATCTGTCCCTCTCGTTCTCTCTCTTTTTTTCTCTCTCTCTCTCAATTTCTCTCTCTTTCTCTTATTTCTCAATTTATCTACTGCTCTGTATATCGTTCCTTCATATTATTCCCTATACATGTAAACATATAAACATATAAATCTCTATATATTTACATACGAATGTCACTTTCATTATAACTCTCCTTATTTCCGCCTTTTTCTTTTATCTTGTCTTTCTCATGATGCTCAGGTTGATGAGAGGATAAACTTTGTGAAGAAGCTTCAGAGGAACTTGGATGAGACCTTACAGACAAATGAGAACCTAACACTTCAAATAGACCATCTACAAAACAGGTGAGAAACCACATCGGGTCATACCATTTCTTTTTATTGGGAGTCTTGTGAAAAGTTTCACAAAAAGTATTATTATTGATTAATTAACTTGGTATCAAGCTGTTGGTAACATGGTTAGATAGATTTTAGACTGGTATCATATCACACTGTATCATCAGCCAAGATGATAAAAGGGGTATCCATGTAATTTATTTGACATACATTTTGTGTTTTGGGTTAGGTTTCATTTACCTTACCCATGGCCAAACCTCTGCAGATAATTAATGTTATACTGGTAGTTAACCCATAGCATTTCAGAGTTCTCTTATTTGCTATGTTAATCAGTTTTTGCTCCTCAAATTGGCAATAAATAATCTTATTTTTTACTCCTTTATAGTTTCAAGAAAAAAAAAGATTTTTTGTTTTGTTTTATACCGTGTTGCCAATTTAGACTCTTTAATGATTTGTTACAATGAAATCGCTCTTAATTGAGAATGGCATTATGTAGTGCATTGGAAATAGACTCAAAATTTTAAGTAATTTTTGCTCTTTCTGCTCATAGATAATGTAAACCCATACACATTTGTCTGCTACTACTAGAGGGCGCCAGTCATGTCTTTGGTTTGCTTTGATTTGATTTTTATACCCCACCTTATGCTTGTCTCATTATGGAGCACCTGTGCTTTGTTTATTACTCATTCACCTTATCCACACCTACCTGAGAGTAATACTTTATGTTTCAATTCATTGGACATTGATTAAACAAAGAGAATTTTCATGACACGTTGCAAAACTTGTGAGTGGACTTTATTGATATGATCACAAACACTTCCATGGTAGTAACTTTAGGTAATTTCAATACTTCTATTATATTGCTTATGAAATATTTCTAATTGTACAAGGGGGTATTGTAATAATTGCATATTTTAATAGATAGTGTGCTGATATATTGCACTTCAGGATAGTGGATTTGTTGATTTCTGGAAATATTTATGACTGTGTTTTATTCAAACTTGTTACTTGTATGTATTCATTCGGTTTGATAATCATAATTTGTTTCTTTTATTTTATTTATTCATTTCTTTCTTCTCGTAGACTACGTACTCAGACTTCAAATGTTGGAATTGCTAAGAAAAGAATGTCAACTCTCAAAATGGCTGCCGTTAAAAGTGATCAGGACTCTTGTTCAGACTGATTGGGAACTGGAATCTGCTCTGTCAAACTGGAGGCCTGTTGGCTAAGAGTCATGACTTAATCCTCAAGATAACTGGTTCTTGTAATAATGACTCCTATTGAGACTGATCAGAGACAGGAACCCAAACATTATTTGTGTTTATACCAGGGGCTGCTTAGCCAAGAAATGTATCCCAACCCTTAAAATGATTGGTACAAGTGACAACAATTTGTATTCAGACTGATCAGCAACTGGAACCTAAACCTACTCTATCCAGCTAGGAATTACATTTCAACAATTAAGATTAGTATCACCAGAGATAACTACTTGTGATCAGACTGAACTACACTCAAATATGATCTTTGTATAAATGGTGACACAGTCAAATTCAGATCTGGGCCCTGTTTCATAAAACTTATTATCAAATATCAAATGTCAGAAATCTATTAAAAAATTGCTCTCAGCCAATCAGAAGCAGGGATTTCAGTAGCTTATAACAGTTATTGTAACTTGTCATTGATCACAAGTTTTATGAAACAGGGACCATTGTTCCATTATAGAGTTAATGTTACATTGGATCCAACGAGGTTTTACTTTCATTTTCCCTTGCATTCAGTATGTCATCTTATTGTGACCGTCTTCCTTCTCTCCTTCATCAATCAGTTTTGATGAGAATAATCAGAAAAGAGAAAGGATGGCTGGAAAATAATATCAAAGTTTTCTTTCTACTTTATAATGATGATTGATTTGTTTAGATCCCTTTGATTTATGTTGAAGGAAACTGATTATCCAGTACAAGCAACACTCCCAATATCAATTATTTAAAAGGAAAGAGGTAGTTGGAATATGTTATTATTCATCAGGATTCTGAAAAGGCACTGACATTTATGTTGGAATTTTCTTGAAAGAAAAAAAGTCTTAGTATGTTCTTTAAGAGAAATCTGTATATTAGATATCAATGGAAATAAGTCGTTTCCTTGTCCCATGGTGCTGTGACTTTGAAGAAAAAAATGTAATGAAATATTAGAAAATTCCTGTATGACTCTATAAACAGATTCTCCACAATCATATTTCCACCAACAATTTTCGTCCTTGTGGGGCCAAAACTGATTCCAATTCCACATTCCACTCAATTCCAAGATATTTTTCCATTTCACAGTTTTCATTTGTATCAGTTCTTAGGAGTATGTTGCAAGGACTATCTATTGAGATAAGGTTTCATCAAATCAATGATGTCAGATTATCGGTCTGGATATGTTCTACAACAGCAGGTATTTCGTATATTTCATTTTTGCGAAAGTTGAAGGTGTTTTCTTGCTCTGCAACCAGAGAACAAAATCTTTCCTTTTGGTTGCTTTGTGCATTTATCTGTTCTAGAATACCATAAAAGGAAGATTTTAAGGTTTAAACAAATTGAGTTGCTTATGAAAATCAGAACTTCACTAGGAATAGCATAACACCAAATAGGATTGTGAATACAACAATCATGAAGTCACTGAATGCAATTCTTATTCTACTTGTAGATGTGTTACGGAATGCCTTTAAGAAGTTTCATTTTGCATTTCATTTAAAAACAAATGAGTAGCACAATTCCAGATATTACATTAAAATTATGTATTTTATGTTTTATTCATTCTATAGCAATTATTCTTGTTATGCTCAAATGTGAACTGTGTGAAGAAAAAAAATTCTCCATATATGCATTCTTAAAACTTTCACCTCAGATGTACCTTTGAAGGAATGACGTCACTTTTTATGCGGTTGGGATGCAATTTTAAGGATCTATAATTCATTAACCAATCGTATAGAAGGATACAAGTGGCAGAGTGAACCATTAACAAGATTTTCACTTATTAACTAAGTATCTCCTACTTCTAAACCAGGTACTTAAAGACATCAATCAATTCACCTAGATGCTCAAGAATTCCCCCTTAATTAAAGATTTTATTCATTTGTTTGAATACACGATGAGCCATAGAGTTACGCTCAATATTAACCTTACGATCAATCAAACGGCTTTATAATACAAGGCCATGGTCGATGATGAAACTTTTTGGAAATTTTGTATACAAAAAAAAATTATATACAATGTAGAGTGGAATCTTGTAACTATAAATTCTTGGTATTAGAAAATGATCCTGTTTTATCAAAAAATCATGGTATACCAGGGCCCGTCTTACAACGAGTTGATATCAATCGCAACTTTTTTGCAATTGATATCAATCGCAACTATGTACATAAGAGATAGGAGACTGCAAACTTACGATTGATTAGAGGACTCGTGATTGATTTGGATCAATTGCAACTCTTTGTAAGACGGGGCCAACAATGAAAAATGCAACCAAAAAAAAAAGATGGACCAGTAACATTACCTCGCAATAAAGTTAGTTTAAACAGCGTTGTTTAATGAAGTTGTTCAGTCTGTAAACAAATAATTTTGTTTCTATAATCCATGCCAAAATCTGCCAAACTATTGTGATATATGCCATCATGATCAAACAGTTGATATGATGGGCTTTGTGAGAAATCTCTTGATATTTACAGATGTCTGAAAGGATTTGTATTTTTCGCAAGCTCACCTTTTAAAAAAAAGAAAAGATTTATATTGTTTAATGACACTGTATTCAGCTATCCACTGTCTTGAAAGGGATTAGATTTTATGTACATATAACTGATAAAGAAATGCAAGGATATTGATATGTTTTGTTATTGTATTGTGAATGTGTGTATTTATAGAGCTGTGAACGGAATGAATGCAGAGACTGAGAAGACATTAGATAATACTAGTTTTCTGGACAGAAATATAATAGTAGTTTTCTTGACAGAAATATAATACTAGTTTTCTTGACAGAAATATAATACTAGTTTTCTTGACAGAAATATATCACAGCTGACATATTGTATAATAGAATATCAGATTAACACATGCATAGCATATATGTATGGTTAATCGTAAAGTTAAAGGAGAAAGTAATCTAGTTTTGTGACAGATTGTAGATATATTGTACATTGATGAGACATATAAGAGTTTGTCTGTTTGTCTGTCCAGTGTGTCTGTCCAGTGTGTCTCTCTCTGTCCTTGTCTACCCCTTCCCATTTTTCCTTTCTTTTTAATCCCAACTGTTCTTCTCTGTCATATTGCACCAAAGTCACACATATTGCATATTTACATCTCATTGACATTATGAAATAGATTTTCATTTTTTCTCTTGTCTTTCGAAGCATTTAATCCTATTGAATTGCTCTGTATTTAGATTCAAGTCTTCTTGCTTTTCATGATTATATAAATGTAACATTATTGTTTATCTATTTATTTATTTAACTTAACAGCATTTGTGTATAGATTATGTTTCTGTATTCCACCAATGATGAATTGATGATTATTTATTCTGCTTTTCTGTTTATGATAGAGTATAGAAAAGGAGGTCTTCTTGCATAGATGTACAATGTGATGTAGAATGGTTGGTTATGACTGCCCTTTGTTCAGCTTGTTGGTTCTGAGGCAATAGGATAGCCAGGGTGTGACGGAGTGTGGGACAGAAGACCTGAGGGTCATGGTAATTCAGTTCACCTTTTCTTGTCCCAGGCAGTCCCGTCTGCTTTGGCAAAAACTCTTCACCTGTATTGTATCATGATGAGTGTATTGTTTTGTTATTTATTTCATCTGTTGTACATGTATGTTCTTTTTTCTTCTGAAATGCCGAATAAATAATAATAATAATAATAATAGTCCAGCAGCCTGTCTTAGACAATCTTACTCCAAATCAAACATTAGATTTCCAAGAGAAATAGTATAATCCTGGTGTAGTATGTATTCAATGCTTATTAATTTGAAATATAATAGAAATGTTACAATTTTATCTTTAGGCCTCTGCAGCGGTGCCGGAGTCATTATTCTTCTCACAACTTTTATTTTAGAACATTCTGTCATTAAATAAGTTCATTAAAAAAAGAATTATTACTATTCTATTTTTTAAATTCCTACTTGAGCTATGTTAAGTCGACCATTATGTGTGTCCAATCTGTACCTTGAAAACGATGTATTCTCTCATACCCACCTTGACTGTTCCCCGTGTGATGGGGCAGAATTGTTTCATTTATTTGTTAATACCAGGGCAGTGATGTAATTTGAAATCTGAAAGCCTTTGTTTAGATCCTACGGTCTATAATCATCTCATAAGTTTGTAAGTGACTTGTTATTTTTAATGAGTTTTGCTCTAACCCTGTGTTGTGTTTAACTTCATTTTGAAGGAGAAAGGTCCTGTGAGTGTCAGAAAGCATTTGTGAACAAAAAAGAAAGAAAGGCTGGAAAGAAACCGGGTATTTAACTAATATAAGGAGAGGCCTTTTCTGTATTGTTTTGATTAAAAGTGTTTTGTAATCTTTAAAATTTACGACATTTAGTGTTTATTTTATCATTGGAGATCATGGGATGTACTGTATTCCCCATTTCTTAATACATTCAAAGCAGATGCATTCTCTCATTTTCCTCGGTTCTTTTATTCTGCAGCTCTCCGAGCAAAAAGGATCAAGAATAATGTGCCATTAAATGTAGCAGGAGACATGGAGTGGAATAAAAAATAACTTGTATGAAAGATGGGAGGATGATTTATGTGTCTGGTATTACAATGCCCTGTGCTGTACAGACTGATATGATAATGGTATCATGTTCAATCATAATAAATGAGATCGCATAAAACGAACTATGTGCATCCATATTCATTTGTCTGGCGTTACTGATTCTCTCTTTCTCTCCCCTCTCTCTCTCCCCTCTCTCTCTCCCCTTCTCTCTATCTCTATCTCTCTCTCTCTCTCTCTCACTCCCCCTCTCTCAGCCCCTCTTTCTCTTTCTCCAAAACTCTGACTTTCCAGCCATCTGAGTTTGTCTTCCCAACTCTCTCTGAGAATTCATTTGTCTGGCATCACCGATACCCCCCCTCCTCGGTCTCGGTCTTCTCTCTGTTGTCTTCTATATTTATCCTGCTCTTTTTCTTCTTTACCCCATTTTCTCCTCCCCTCTCGTACATGTATGTATTTTATAGCTACTTCGTAGTTGTATAATATGTTTTCCTCAACCATACGAGCTCCCAACACAAAGGATCATCACTGTAATATATTATTAAGGTTCTATTCAACGAGGCGTCAGCCGAGTTGAATAGAATTAACGTTAATCTTTCAACGAATGAAAATATTTGCACTATTGAACAAATGAAAAACATTCATTATTTGTTTTATACAACATCTTTCAACAAATTATGCTTTGCTCCTATAAAGTTGGAGTCAGGCCTTCTCGATTACATTCAGATTGCCTTCGCGTCAGATGCGCGCAGCTAATATAACAATGGGATACGTGCAGCGCAGGGCAGAGAGGTACGTAAGCGCCGCAGTCTGCATATAACCAAAAATGCACGCCCGTGCAATAGTATATCTATTGAATATCATGTGACCAACAATCCTCCAATCAAATGACAAGGATTTACTTAGGTGTTGTATAAAATGAGATAATATATAAAAAGAATACAACGATGCAATAACCATTCTTTGTATATCATGATTTATTTTCATATCCTTTCTGTAATACATGTACATCACTTTTCTCTACCCAATGTTAAAAGGACTGCATAAACAGGTAGCGACATCACACATAATTGAAAAATCACAGAATAAAAAGGTGTTTGCCGCTTAAATGTTTGGACATACATCATCAAATGAGACAATCAAAATAATAAATAACATAATTTACTGTACAAGATAATTATTTTAAGCAATAAAAGGGAATAAAATTAAATCCACTTTTTAAGGCTCATTGCATGCTAGAAATTTCACAAGCACCGATGATCTAACGAGATAACAAAAACGAGAAATTATTCTTAACTTCAGAACAAAGAGTTTGGAATTAGATCAAACAGATAATATTCATATATTGATGAAAAATCTTAGAAAATACATCACAGAAATAATGACTCTAGTGCCTGTACAGATAATTTCTTTGAAGAAGAACTGCAGAATTTTAATATAAAACAGATGTTTCAGAAGAATTATTTCATGAATTTGCTCAACTTTCAATGTTTGAAATATGCTGCATGATCAGCATATAAACGAAACAAGCCAGGAAAAATATCTTTCGACCGGAAGGGAGGGAACTGAACCTGAAACATATACTACTATCTGGACGGAACCAACCCATTTCTGGTAAGGTCATGATGTTTTTAAAAAAGAGATAAATTCTGTGTTCAAGTTTCAGAGGATTTTGTGCCTTTCAGAAATGAACTTGCCAAACTGTGTACATCAACTTACACATAGTAGCTGGGAAACATTATCTCAAGACTCACACCAGTTTGCTTCACATACATTTGTAGTTTTGGACACATCTTGCAGTCGTGGATCAACAATGACTTTGCAAAGGTATGGATCCAAACAGGTCTTACAGTTTTATCTAAATACATCTACAATTTTTTTCAAATTTCTTGCAATTAAAGAAGATCAGATAACTTCTTGCAATTACAGAAGATAATTTTAATTTTAATTTTTAACTGTGTTGATGTGCGACTGCACTTTGAGATAATATGAAGAAAAAAAATCCCACAAGAAGCCCCATGCTTGATATAAAAGGACCTGTAACTCCTTAATAAATCCTAATACATCCTTTAATATAAAGTTAATATCCTTTTCCTTATCAGCATTGTATGACCATAGTTCACGACTATATTTTCTTTGAATTTATCTGTACACTCCGACGGGAGATAATATATTTCTTGCTTGCATGCACATAGCTCACATATTGCTTTTCTAAGCTCTTTGTAACACAACTCCCCCATTGAGAATTTCACCTTCAAATAACCAATCATTGCACATACCAATTAGAAAATATGTTTCAAACCCAAGATACATATACCGTAATAACTAGAAACATGAAAGGCTGGGAGAAAAAGGGCATCAACTCTTTTTTTTTTTCAACACAAAGTTCACGCCCATTTTGGCTCCTAGCAGACAATCAAGATAACTACAATGATAACCACACAAACCACACAAAAGAAATGCAGTCATTATAGAAACAAAAACACACATTCAGTACTGTAATAAGCATTCAAATCAGTTAAGGAAGATAATTCTTTTTTTTTTTCTTTTACAACAAACTGTTCATGATATCACTTGCAGTAGACCTGTTTACTAATAATGTGTTCCATTTCTGGTTCAGTCTTTCTAACAAGAAACCTTGGTGATAGGCTTTTCAAACCACCCGTTACATATGCATACATTACATGTTGCTATGTAGGACAAGCCTCTGGCAAATTTTGTGGGTTGTAATAAGGGACTTTTGTTTGAGAAATATGCACAAAATTCCATTACAAAAGTACACAAGTCTATTACAATGGCATCACATATCTAGTCATCTTCAGACCAGACCCTTTTGTAATACTTGTGTCATTTGAAAAACACTTGACAATGTCCTTGTATTTAAAAGTGGTATTGTTCGACGACAAAGGTTCAAAATCTGTCTCTTTTGGGGCCTCTTTGCTGTAAATGAAATAGTCTCATGCAGAAAACCTGATTTGAATATGCATTAATGATAATGATATAGATACTATACATATAGCTCACACGATGATCATAAGGTAACAATTTACAATCAAATAAATACAAGTCCTAGATCTTTCAAATTTCTGAAGAAGAAGAAGAAGAAGCACTAGCCCTGTCCAAACCTGAGCAAGCCTTTAACAAAAATATAGGACTAGTTTCTACATGTAGCATATCAGACCATTTACAGATACATCATACAGCTGTATGTTCAGACTTCAGAGCCAGAAAGATCCTAACTCTGTGTTCAATGATAGAGTTAATATCCTTCTGGCACTCAGCTAACGATATGTGCACTTGAACATAAGAGCAAATTTAAACAAAAAAAATGTCACCTTTTTGTGTCGATAATCACTTATTAGTGCCTGTTTGTTTGAGAGTTTACCTGAATTTTCTTGAAAACAAAAATAAAATTGGAAATTGTATAATGTAATAGCTCCCATCAATGAAACGTTCATTTATTCATTCATGTGTAAAATCACAATCAAAATCAAAAAGTTGTCAGGTACATCATCACAATATGAGCCTACTTATATCATTATGACAGAATAAAAACCTTCACAAATGTGAAGCATATAGGTGGTATAATGATTCTGGATACAAAACAAAAGAATGTTTCAGATACAAAATAGAATAATGTGAAAAATCAACATAAAGTAATGACAGACACATGCAAAAATATATCTCAAAAACTTTCTTCATATTTGGCAATTACGGAGAACAAGAAATAAATCATTTTGATTTACATAATGTAATGATTTTTGTTGTTGCAACGTTAACAGTGAACCCATGACCAGAAATAGTTTTGTACATGGTGACTCATTAAAAAAAGTAATACATGTACAAAGGTTATTTTCAGTCTAATAATCAAAGCATTATTAGGCCTGTTTTCATCAGCCCGAGTTGGCCAAATAGCCTGCTATTTCTGATCTGGGAAATTAGCCAGATCACAAAATAGCGGGCTATTAGGGTGGGAAATCTTCCCAAGATATCTTGGGATACTTTGCAAAATAGCCCGCTATTTCTGGTCCGTCTTCAGCCCGACGACTCACACCATGCGCGAACATGGAGCAAATTTCTCGAGCTAATTTCCCGGATCACAAAATAGCGGGCTATTTGGCCAACTCGGGCTGATGAGGACAGACCTAATGTGGTACTAACTCGCTGATCAGGTTTAAACCCATGAGAAAAATTTGTGAGGGTAAAATAGTCATCCCTGATGGTTAATTATAGGGTCATGAAAATGGAGGGTGGGGGGACAAGCAATGATATGATTGGAAAGAAAAGGAAACTTAGGGGCATGGAAAAGGATAAAAAAGAAGAAGCAAGGACTTTGAGGATTTCAGAAGGCCTTGTAGAAAGGAGGGACATGGAAAAAAGATAGAAAGAAAAGGAAAAGCAAGGCAAGATATCGTTTACAGATAGCTAACCATTTCCAATTAGTAGATAATTGCAGGATATAAATCATTCTAAGAATAGATTTGATGTTTCTACTTATCTTTTTTAACAGGAGAGGGTCATTACCATAAATGTTTGATTACATAACCCAGTGTTTATGCCATATTTTATATTATGTTCAATACTTTTCCTGACATTGAACATCAATAATATTTGTAATATATCAAACATGATATCAACAATATGAGTGTAAAGAATTCTTCTCAATTTTGTTATTTGTTTAAGGTCTTTTAATTCCCATTGAGTTGACTTGAAATTGTTTTCCTCATTTGTTCCTTGTCCAAGCATCCATATAATAGCTGCTATTATTTTTAGATTTGGTTCAAATACAGATACAAATCTCAGGGATTAATTAACTGCACTCTCTATGGTAGTAAAGCATTCAATGAATATAAAGTAATTAAACATCAAAGTTCAAGATTGATCTTATCAACAGAGCTTTCGACCAGCATTAATTCATAACAACAGAGGATAAATCCCGATAAATATGGTTACAACAATTTCATTTGAAATGGATATCACTGAAGTATTGGATGGATTTTTCTCTGGCAATTAAAGCTTGCCAACATCCAATTTCATGGAGTTGGTCACGTCTTTAATTGATTATAAAATAAAAAGGCACACACATCAGTATAGTTTATGTCTGTTGATTACAGTGTTTTCTAGTCTAACTGAGAACAGATAGACTCAAGGAAAATATATGGCCTGTTCAGAACCAGAATGGCATTAAATCTGTGTTAAAATACAATCAAACCTGTCTATTAAGGCCATTCCAGGGTAACAGATAAAGATAAGTGGCCACTGTACTGAGATGGGTGGCCTTTCTAGACAGGTTCTATGACACACATTTCTCTCTCTTGACAGGTGACCTTTATAGAGAGGTGGCCACTATAGACAAGTGGTATTTATAGAGAGGTGGCCACTCTAGACAGGTGGTATTTATAGAGAGGTGGCCACTCTAGACAGGTGGTATTTATAGAGAGGTGGCCATTCTAGACAGGTGGTATTTATAGAGAGGTGGCCATTCTAGACAGGTGGCCTTTCTAGAGATGGCCACTATAGACAAGTGGCTTTTCTAGAGAGGTGGCCCCTATAGACAAGTGGCCTTTATAGAGAGGTGTCTAGAGTGGTCACCTCTATAAAGGCCACTTGTCTATAGAGGTGGCCTTTATAGAGAGGTGGCCTTTATAGAGAGGTGGCCACTATAGACAAGTGGCCTTTATAGAGAGGTGACCACTATAGACAGGTTGCCTTTCTAGAGAGGTGACCACTGTAGACAGGTGGCCTTTCTAGAGAGGTGGCCACTATAGACAAGTGGCCTTTATAGAGAGGTGGCCACTATAGACAAGTGGCCTTTATAGAGAGGTGACCACTCTAGACATGTGGCCTTTCTAGAGAGGTGACCACTCTAGACATGTCGTCTTTCTAGGGAGGTGGCCAATATAGACAGGTGGCCTTTCTAGAGAGGTGGCCACTATAGACAGGTAGCTTTTCTAGAGAGGTGACCACTCTAGACATGTGGCCTTTATTGAGAGGTGGCCACTGAGACAGGTTTGACTGTATATGAGATAATGCTCTTCCGGCTCCAAACAAAGGATATCTGTTATGGAAACTTGAGTCAAGACTAGATGAAAGCTAGAGTAGATCATATGGATTTGGAAGTGACTGTATAATGTATGCGACACAGGCTTCTCTGCATGACTAGCGTACATCCATGCATATACATACTCATGGTGCACGGTGGCTCTCACAGTCATCACAACAACGTTACTCCTCCGTCAGTACCTGGAGGTTCAATTAACATATGAACCAAATAGACTGACACATTACACCATTACAAAGGGCTACCAACACACATACACCCTGCTTTAATAGATAGCTATTTCCAATGCACAACATATTAAACACACAACACCTTTTTAAGAAATACATTACATCAAAAAGTAATGTCATTTATACAGAAAAACATCATTTGTAACATCATTTGTTATCCTCATAGTATATGTACAAATGTTTCCATCTTTACAAAATATCAATAGAAATATGCCAGGCTCCAATACATTCTTCTCCAAAAAAAATGTGTTCAAAAATTTATATATCTGCAGATATGCTATGTACAAACGAGAGAGAATCTTGGAGGATGGCTAGAAATAGGTGAAGCTTGCACTTACAGGTATATGTTCAGCATACATATTTCACGCATAAAATCTAGAAACACACATAATCTTATGGTACAATATACATGATCAAATTCATAGTGAGCTGTAAAGGATGAGTTCATTCATGTCTAAAAGAGCAAAAACAAATAGGTTGGGTCAAATTTTTGACCTTGGACTAGACTGGACATAATGATCACACATGTCATGTATTCGATATCATAAAAAGGTTTGTCACCCTGCATGCAAACTACCAGCATTCATCATGTAGCCATATGAGTCTTGTATAGCTATACGACAAGTCATTAATTTTCTAAGACTGAACGTCTATAAAGAAAGGTTGTATAACCAAATTTTGTATACGCCAGTATGAGCATATGGAAATGATTTTCATGCTGTCGCAAACATGATTAAAGCCAGATCTTCCTCTTTATCAAATTCAGTTCCAATACCTTATTGTGTGTCTAAATACATGATATTTGCCGCAAAATACATAAATGCATCAAACATATGCATGAGCTGGAATCAAGAAATAGAGATCTATTGAAATGAATGTGTGAACATCATGAATCTGCAGGTTACAATCATGACTATCTATGCCGATTGCTGGTCCGGATGCCCTTCTTTGCAGGACCCACATATTGCTTGTGCAAACATAGCTTTTTCATAAAGGGCTGATAAACTGCAATAAAGCTACATGTAGCCTAAGTTTTTATCAGCACATTACAGAAATGTGCTTCGGGTTAATACCAAGCGTAGAGGACACAATTTCTGGCTGAGAATTCTGCATTGAGCTTATATCAGCAAGTACCATCATAACTATAGCATTGAGCTTATATCAGCAAGTACCATCATAACAATGAGCTTGTATCAGCAAGTACCATCATAACCCAGCAGGGCGCCACTAAACATGTGATAGGATTACGAAATAGATAATAGCGGCCAGTGGCCATTGCCACTTTCAAAATGGGCGATGCACTTATACCTGACCAAAAACAAATTTAGGGAAGATTGTTGTGACAGCATTATTTATCGTATGGGACACAGTATCTAAAGGGTTAAATTAAATCGTGGAGGACGGTTTGTTTCTTTAGTAGTAATTGGATCATTCCAAGCTCTGTCCGCACATTCTATTGGGTGATGCACTTTTACCCGACTACCGAAAAATCTGGGGAAGATGCCTAATCCATCGGATGAGGCATGCATACTCCATCAGATGGAACAAGGTATCTAAAGGGTTCAAAATAGATTGTGTAGGATGGATTGTTTCTTTAGCTGCAATGGCATCAATTCAAGTAGTGATCAAACATTTCAATGGGTGATGCACTTGCATTTGACCAATGACGGAACATCCTGAAGATGCGTAGGATGAATCCCTTAATAGATGAAAAGTGGTATCTTAAGGGCTGAAAACAGATTGAGGAGGATGTTTTGTTTCTTGAGGAGTAAATAGGATCAGTTCAAGCAGAATCCGCATATTTCATTGGGTGATGTGTATGTATGTACCTGACCAGAAATTTGGTGAAGATACTGGTTCCATCTGACGAGGCATCCTCCATCAGATGGAACAAGGTATCTAAAGGGTTAAAATAGATCATGGAGGATGGTTTGTTTCTTTAGGAGTAATAGAATCAGTTCAAGCAGTATCTGCACATTTCAACGAGTGATGCGCTGCATCGACCACCAAAATTCAAGGAAGATGGTTGCAGTTCCATCCTTTATTAGATGGTATCTAAACGGTTAAAAATAGATCGAGGAGGATGGTTTGTTTCTTTAGTCGTAATGGGATCGGGTCAAGCCTTCTTGCATGTCTATATGCTGTGTGACGTACCAGTGGAAACTAGGTCAGTTGGAGAGATGTGTGCGGCAGAGTAAAATGAGCATCGTCCGTTGTCGTTTACAGAGAAAGGCTAGGTTGTGAGTAATGACATCCGATGCTTAGGGGCATGTTCAGGTGACGGAAAGGATGAGGGGGAGACAGGGAGAGGGGATGCCCTCTGGATAACCCAGATGAACATTTGATGTATTGAGGAAGGGGTTAGGGTAGAACGTAGGTTTTAGAGTGGCTTCTGTCCAATTAATGTAGCTCAATATGACATGAAAATCATTAGTTTCAATGAAAGCTTCATAATTAGATGGACTGAAGGCAAATGTCCTACAACTTAGATGAGCCCTCTAATTTTTTTCAATTTCTCTGTATGACATATGAGGCAGACCCCCTTGGTTTTCTTTTTATAAGCACTAGAAAAAGAATACAAAATGTAATTATAATTTATTGAAAGGCTTGATACTGTTTGAATTTCTGAAGGCAATTGATCGATGCCCTACAATTTAAAATAGCCCTCAAATTACAACAATATCACTATTCAGAAATATGAAGCATGTCTCTTTTAAAAAAATGCTAAACTCTGTGGAATCGACTCCAGCGCCGAAGAATCGGGGCTAGAAGTCTCGGAACCGAGTCTCCTCCTCTCGGAACCGACGTGTTCAAGTAATCGACTCTCTAGAGATCGGAATCGACTCCTCGGTTCTGGATTTCAGAATCGGTTAGAATCGGGTACTCGGCGCTCGCTCCCAAGCCTAATCACTATTCAGAAATATGATTATATGAAGCATGTTTCTTTTTAAAAATGCTAAACTTTAAAACAAATCCTTAAATAAGTGGAGCTCTAGTAATAAGTATACAGCTTTGAACTATCAAAATCATAAAACATTTTCATTTTAGGCTACAATAGGCTATTAACACACTCAAGCATAGTGTCATATTTTGAAGGAAATCAAACAAAACCTAGGCACCTATTTTAAAATCTGCCTTGCACTTCTGAACCCTATTTTGGAATTTGAAGAATGGGAAAGTTATTTTTGATCTGCTTGACAAGGTTTGCATTCCAATGTACACAACCAATATATCTTATGGGAGAAAAAAATATGACAGCTTAATTGTCAAACAGTGTAAGAGTAATACATATTTGTAACCCCATTATGGGATGAAAAATGAGATAAACAAACTAATGAAACAAATAATTTCAAATTGTAACTTGAGGGTTGTTAAAAAAAAAGAAATTGCCATTGTTCTACAGTATTTCATGCAATACTTTTCGACATCACCAAATATTTTTCCAGCTCACCGCTGATACTGATGGAACTATAATTATTAATACCGACTGCAATGCTACAAATTTATACACACTTTGTTTACTAACCGGCTAGCTTAAGGTGTGTTCGCCTCCATAAATCACTCACTGGATATGATTGACTGCGAATATTCTTTCTATCAAATTGAGTGCATCTGTGCATGCACGTATTTCTGTTGTGATGTGGATCTGCTATGGCTCAGTCTTTGTTAGCATACCAAGTCAAACATTGTGCAGTCACAGATTTACAATAGGGTTCATTAATTTGTGTATTCATCTAAATTCTTTTGGTTTCCAAGCATTACAAAAGTTATTCGTCATTTTATAATTTGATCGGTATCTCAGGTTTTAAAACGTTTTTGTTTTTTCTCCTCTAAAGAAACCTTTCCTTCATGGGGCTACCTGTACGTCATACTTGCTTTCATAGTTTTATTTTAGATTTATCCTTTGAAGATACCATTCTTCCTTCCAGAGAATAGAGTGCAATTCATATGCAGGTAGGCCCCAACATGTAAAGTAAAAATTGTAAATCAAAATAATGGAGGCACGCATCCCCTTTATTGACATAATGGCCTTTCAATAATTATATTTTCATTGTTGTTGTTTGAATAACAGCTTATAGCAAAGAGAAAAATACAAGGGAGTGGAATGATTGATTGAGTAGGTTGTTACAGCCATTCTCTCTGCCACACACATTTACCATATGTCCTAAACATGTTAGCATACGACTCTCACGAGCCATAAAGAGCATACAGGTAGACCACATTCATTGAATATCCATTACATTTAGTTACAGTAAAGCTCTTTTGCCACATACAACCATGTACATGTGCATTGCATGAAGACAGCCTTCTTAGTATTACCTCTTTTATCTTCTAATGGCCCATATATAACTGTGACTAAAACTTGTCATGTGACCAGCAAATGGTCACATGAAACAGTTTTGTCATATCAATTACCTGTTTAGTTTTGATCGCTCAGAATAATTTTCACTTTCATACTATTTAGAAGATACAATGTCCAAGGCTTTGATGTAGTCTGAGAACATTCCAAATTTGAGAACTATTTAAAAACTATAATTAATAGGTACCTACATTTTCCAAGCATCTATCTATCAGTGTCCTTCTGATGGGTAAACAACAAACCGTACACCAAAGGGCTACACGTATCTCCACAATCTTTGGTTTCAAGCTCATTAGTGTCATCTGAGAGATCGGACAAACCAATACAGATAAACCTCCCTTGGCTCCCTTCACCCCATGACTGCATGTAGACAAGTTATGAATAACCAGGGTCTGATCTAGCTCACCTCCCTGGAATAACGGTAGGTATATATACATGTATATGTTTAGGAGATTAACAGGTACTAGCAAATCGCCCATGAAAATCATGGGCGAATATTATGTTTGTTTTAAATTCCAGGGGTGAAAATGCCTCCCCCTGAAAACTGGGCAAAGGGTAAAATTATAAAAATTGAAACCGCTTGGATGTGTTGAGTTGTAACGGTGTGATCAGGCATGCAAAAGAAATTCTTGATGAAACAGTGTAGCTTTCTCATGCTTGTAACATCTTTTGAACATATATCTAAATTATGACAGTTTAGATAAACAACCTTATTTACTATCAGCTTAGAAGATCAACTCATTTAAGAATTTACAATACACGTACATGTAATTAATTGGCTATATAGACAGACAATAAACACTATTCTCTTTGCGTTGCCAATTTGCGTAACAAGACAACGCTGCATCTGACTGCTTGCAAAGCTTCTCTTCAATCTATAAAGGCAATAAAAACAGCAACATACATGAATCAATTCAACATAACATACACAGTAAATGTGACATTTTGCACAATAGAAAGAACATTGCATCTTGCAGTTCCTAAAAATACTCTATGGACTATGATACACACATTTTTCGTAGTATTACGCAGAATTATTCTTTTTGACATCGATACAAAATAGGAAGGATAAATCAGGAGTACTGAGTGTAATACATGACAAGTTTTGTCATGAACATGCAATTTTTTTAAAACAATAATGTAGCACAATTATGCCTCATCTCTTTCTTCTCATGCTCTCATAGCCATTTCTTCAACTCTTTGATTCAAAGTATTAATAGCCTGCTCTACTGCTCTAGAAGACCACAAAATTACTTGTAGATAGGAGCATCAACTTCCGTCTTTGTGGTCACCGTCAACTGTGCATCAATTATCTGTTGGGAATTATGAGGACTCATAACCAGGAGAGTCACTGAAACTGTCATCAATTTTTTGAATTTGGACTTTGACTTGCGAAATAACAAATTGGAACAAACTTTTTGCTAACTTGTTAACAGTGGTCCAACACCCGGACCATCCTCACTATTAATGGGGTTGTTATTATTAAGCCATCATGAGCTCCATGTGACTCATCTGCCTCTAATAGCAAACTGCAGTTTAGCCTGAAACTAAAATACTCTCAAGCATAATTTCATTGGCACAAAGCATCACATTCCGCCGCAAAACGGGACAGGATTTGTATTCTAAATTCTCCCTACTCTTTCATCTTCACCCTTATACCACCCACATGTCTTCTCCATATCTTGTCTCATCAAATTTTCAAAAGCAAATTGATGCTTGTATGCATGGTATGAGTTGATTGCACAGAGCCATAGAGACTTTTATATCATCCTCACAAACTCATCAAATATTCATGAAGATGCTAATGCGCTATCGGGCAGATGTGTGCTCACGACATTAATACTCCACGTTTGCATACTTATTGTTTTCGCCTGGTTGCTAGGCAACTCGTGCGTGAGTGGGCGTGCTGGTGGTGGTAGGTGATTATTTTACCCTTCATGCATCAGTGCATCGCCTCCCAATCATGATACGCTACCCATTTCTCACTTGCAATTCTAACAAGAATTATCACTATCTTCCTCCCGGAATTAAGGTCAAATTCTATTAGCCGAGGGAGTGAAAAGGCCTGTATCGCTTAAATCTAGTTTTCAGAATGATCACTTCGTCCTTTGTAAAATAATATGATTTAACACTCTCAACAGATAATTTCAAAAACAGATAAAATTTTGTCAGAGCTTATTTAGATCTAGGTCAATCAATTATGATCTGTTCCAGACACTTATTTCTGTATCTGCTTCTCTCAGTAATACAGTTAATCTACATTTAAAATGCTGGGTAGAAGGTAACCAAACAATTTTTGCTTTATACAAAATCTTCATTTTATAATTGCCAATTTATTTTCTTCAATGCTCACTTTGAAAACATCCAAGGCATAAAAAGATAGATCGAAAAATGAACAAATTAGGTCTGGGGATTACCAAACTGTATATTAAAATCATCTTACATGAGGAATGACATCCATGGAAAGAGTGAAATGCGATTTCTATTATTTCTTTATAAAGGTGATACTGTTGTCTTCTATTAGGGCTTGTGACAACACAAGTTACATGCATACTTCGTTGAATAGATACCATGATTGAGCAGGAAGTACTTTACTATCAGCATAGCAGCATCGGATTCAGTATATAGATATTAACTCAAGCTTGACTAGTTTCCCATTCACATATCGTATGGTGGGATACCATCATTGTATTAACATAAAGATGGTTTCTGAGGTTGATCAATTCAAACAAATAAAGATATTCAAATAAGTTTGAAAATCACCTCCAAAACCACACACAAAGGTAAAACTGTCTGAGTGCTATTTTCACAAAGGCTTCATAATGTGAAACTGAAAATGTGATTAAATTTCATGCTACTTGTTACAAGTTTATAATTACCGGATAGAAACTGAAATGAGGATGGAGACTGAAACAAAGTAATTTCCCAGGCTCTGCAGATTAATTGGTCATATTAAAGAAGCAATTGGAGCTGAAAGTGAATGTTAAAATTGCATGGAGATATCTCCCACATCAAAAATAAGAATTAATCATTAAAACTCTTTGTTCATATCAAGTGTGGAAGCAAGAGATATTTGAAGGTTTTTTCACTAATGTAATGTGTAATACTTCCTTTACAACAAAAAGATCACTTGTGCCAGAAACAGATCTTTTGTATGGTAATAAAGTGCTCTAACAATAATTTGAGAATTATGATAATTGACAGTGTTTAGTCCACTATAAAAAGATATTGGAAAATCATGATGGTATCAAATTCAACAAACATTTTGGACACATGTGATAAGAAATCTTTGCACTGGCTGACACATTACCAAGTGGTTTGCCCTACGGCAGATTGACATTTATTCCATTACGCTAACAGATGCTATGGTGTCAGTTCTGAAGACGGTAGTTCCATATAAGCAGTCAAGGTGTATCCTTTGGTGTGTGTCCTTTGGAATAGATCTCCATAGGGAACATCTCAGAGACACCCTGGAGAAATCCCTAATTCCATTTAACCAGCAGGAAACACAGACAGCATGCAAGCATTAGCTTCCAAAGTGACAGGTTATCCAGATTAAATCCACAGACACGAGGCGGTTTCCATGGCAACGGTGAGATTGTCATTCCTTTGTGATTTCACTTCCACTCCATAATACTCCAATACCTCAGTATTCTTGGTCTATCGCAGCTTGAAAAAATATATACTATTCACACAGTAGCAACCGCTTCACTTTTACATGGCATCTGTGTCTACATACAAAAGGGTTCCATCTTTTATCTCAGAGAGTTTGTAAAGGATGGTTAGACCTCTAAGGTGGATGTATCTCCAGTTTGTGCATCATTCTGACTATCAAACTTATATACAGGTTGTTTAGGGTTCTCTCTCTCTCTCATCAGTTTGATTTTCATCTATGCAAAGCAAAGCACTCCTTTATCATTACTGCTCCTCCAAGCACATAACCATGGCAACAAGAGGATGATGGATTTCAAACGATGATGCTATAATCCACATGGTCTCATTGCTTTAGTTTCACAATAGAGCACTATGAACTATTTCATATTGAAACAAAACACAGGCGTGGCCCGGATGAAATTTATTTGCACAACTTTTGCCATGAATTAAATTAGCCTCAACACTTTTATCTATTCCATTCAGTGCAGCTTTGCCGATTCAAGAAAACGTCTATAAATATACTTCACAATCTGCAACTTGTCCTATGTGTTGGGTAAAGAGCTACTTCGGAGAGAGAGCCTGGTATCAAAAAGACTAGATGTAGAGCGCCCTTTTAGTTCACTTCTAAGGGAGTTGGAAGATGACGAAGGTTGATTCCGAAAGGCCTCAATTGGACTCGAGATGAGTTGATGAGTATAGGCTGCAATGATTGAAAACAAACATACAATAATTGGTTTTGTGATCATCAACATGTATGGTTGAATTGATACAATCTTTTGCATTGATAGTTCTGGGAGATAATTCTGATCATTGGTGTCGCTATAGGGGTGGAGGAGAAGAAGGGGGTCTCCATCTCCCATGAAAGAGTGAACACATGCTACTCAAATCACATTGTATCCTTTTGAGTACCCATTTAGCCCCTGGGTGGAGAGGGGCAATGTATATAAAATGCCTTGCTCAAGGATGCAGGTGCTGTGCCGGGGCTTGAACCACGACCTTTGCATTCCTAGCCAAGTGATTAAAGAACCCCACTGTGACATCTCTACAATGGATACACCATTCTAGCTAACAATGGCCAATTCATGCTTTAAAAAGTGACAAGTTATTGTTTACCTCTGTTTTGCTGCTGCTATCTGTGGCTTTTTAAAATCAATAGCAATTTAGGATTCAGTGCAGGCATGTGCCATTGTTTTTTCACCATGAGCTATTAAAAGCATGACAAGGGCATATATTAGCCCAGTGCCTTTAGAGTATTGAATACCTTATTACAGCTTCAACAGCTCACACGTTGTGAAAATGTGATATTGATTCTGCCAGAGGGGAGAAAACATTGAACGGGGGAAGCATTTAACATAATAGCTTGAAAGACTTCAATTATGTATTTTCCATTTGTAACTGAATAATTTGTGACCTACTGCAGAGCTCCAAATCAACCTTTTTGAGAGGGGTCTGGATTTGAGTTTTTAGAGTCTGTATACATAAGCCCTATGTAATTTTTTTTTTAATGTGGGGGGTCCGGACTTAGATTTTGGGTGCCCATATTTCCTTGGTGCCTGTTTGTGTTGAGTGCTGCCTATTGAAATGTTTGCATCACTATCTATCATGTGATCATTCATTGGGACATCACATGGTGTGTGCTGGTACAGTCGTAACACAAGAAATAGATCAGCCTTTTGTTATACAAAATCTTCAGGCTCTCTTTTTATGTCTGTTCACATGACCTAGATAACTCATTGTTACATAAAAGGGCATTCTGCCAAACATCACGGTACATCAGAGTAGATCAGTCACAAATAGGATAAACCTTGTCAGACAAGGTTTGGATAGAGAGTGAATAGAGGTTACAAGGAAATGGTAGAGCCTGAAAAGCAATTTCCAATAGATACTGTACCTAAACATTCAACACGAGGATAAAGCATGGCTCAATGAAGGGAACTAAGGAGATGACTTGGTAATGTTATGATACACTCAGCAAATCATCCAAAGCGCCACATGTTTGGATATGGGGTATCACTCTACCGAGATACTATTCAATTCTTTCTTAGAAAAAAAAGACCACTATGTTATGTTAAAAAGCATAGCATGTTGATCGACAGAAAGAATTGAAGTTGGTTGATCTTATTTATTGTAAATGGTGGGGGGTTTCAAGAAAAAAAGTGAGTGTGGAAGAGGGGGTTATCAGATAGAGGTTTTTTTTAATGGGAAAGTACATAGATATGGACAAGTAATTATAGATGGAAGGAAGGAGTGGGGAAGAAAGAGAGCAACAGAACTGATATGGAAGAAAATACATTGTAGATTGAGAGAAAGAGACACAGAGATAAAGATAGGCAGTCAGAGAGGCACAGGTAGAGGTACATAGAGAGATATCATCATGGAAGAAAATAAATAGAGAAATAGAAAAAGAATTCATGAGAGACAGGCCGCCAGAGACAGAGATATATATATATAGAGAGAGAGAGAGAGAGAGAGAGAGAGAGAGAGAGAGAGAGAAAGAGAGAGAGAGAGAGAGAGAGAGAGAGAGAGAGAGAAGAGAGAGAGAGAATCAGATGGAGAGACACATAAATAGAAAAAAATAAAGTTCGACAGACCGATGGAAAATGGAGACAGGAAATCAGGAGATATAACAAGTTGAATGAAAACTAAGAATCAAATATATTCTTAAAGTGAACAATCTACACCTCACTTAATAACATACTAAATGAAAAATTGAATTATTTCAATCCATGCAGGTAAGAAATGTAAGAATGTGACCCTAATTGTGAATAAGGTCAACTCTTGAACTTACTTTAATTGAGATTCACACACACACTCCGGCCGCTGCTAGTCATTCGGATGCTCCGGACATGATCGATTCCTCTCAAACCAACTGTCGATACAACTGAAATAGAAACACAGGCCACATAACGATTAGAGCCCGGGAGTAGAAGGCAGTAGGACATGATAATTGATTGATTGTTCAGCCCTCATTCTATGACAGATACATCGTCTTGCTCCTCCTTGCTTCCTCTTTACGGGATTCAGAAAATGTTAGATAAAATCATCAGAAATAGAATTATACCTACTTCATTTTTCTTGATGAAGAAACCTAAATAATCAATCAATCACCCAATCACTCTATATATCTGTCATGTTATCAATCAATTAATCAATCAATAAATCGGTATCCTTATCTTTTGTGATATAAATACAGAGGCATGTCAGTCTTGCTATGGTATCCTCCTATTTCATCAATCAATCAATCAATCAATCA
>CP137676.1:32191824-32194249 GCA_037976565.1 Mesocentrotus franciscanus | reverse complement strand
CAATGATGAATCATCTAGACCACTACCTCTAGTGTCTATCAAACCTGCTACATTGTATGCACACTCATTTCCATGATTTGCAAGAGGCATGCCGAATAATCCTATTTTCACCACCATCTTCTCGTAAAACGTACAGCAAACCATAATGTCCATCCACATTAAATCAATGATGTAGATAGCATACATGTACATATTAGAGGTGTCATTGTCTAGTGGATATTAGTCGCTGGACTGTGGATCACATGGTTTGTGGTTGGAGTCCCGCCGCAGCACTAATGTCGTTTCGTAATACATTAATTTACATTTGGCACTCTCCACCCAGGTGTAGTAAATGGGTACCAGGGAGGAAAAACATTCCTTGTCTGCTTGAATGAGCGCCTTATCATGGCAGCTTGGCTAAAGCCACAGTAATGATATGACTGCAGGGCCCTTGGGGAGAACAGTATTAAGACTTTAATATGAGGCTACCCTGGGTAAACAAGGCATACATATATGTATCTGTGTATGTTTTTTCCCATGCAATTTCAAAGGACCCCCAAATGAACAAAGAAATAAAAAGAAAAAAAAGAGACAGCGGAAATAAAGCTAGATTCATGTACATGTACATGTCTCTGTAGAAATTTGTTATGATTTTATCCATCATCAGTCTTTGTGCACTGGAGAAATGAAGACCTGGGATTTGACCTTTCTTTGACGTCCTACTTATCTCTCAACTTCCTTTCTTCATCCACGTCTTCCTCCCTCATTTCCTCCTTCACCCCTCTCCTCCTTCTGTCACCCGTTTCCCCTTGCCCCTTCACCACTCCTAGGCCTTCTTTAAGGTATGCATGGTGGCTTGTAAATCTACTACACATCATCTGAAAAGTTTGAAGACTAAATTGAAATTATAATAAATAGGCCTGAGCTGAAACGGTTAACTGCCTGTCTAGGTTAAACCCGGTTTGCATTTTTGATATTGGCTATTTTAAAATTAAATTTCATACTGATGTTTTGCAATATATACAAAATCAAGGCATATTTGCTGATACATTGGACTGGAAAGATCATAAATCATTCTCTATCATAAATATTTGGACCTTGGCTTTCCATCACAATGACAGCTCACAAACAGTCACTTCCTAAAAGGGTATATTTGTACAAATAGCTTCACTTGTCTGATTTACCACAAGGATTCAATGCTTCAAGAATTTTCAAGTACAGTCAGAAGCACGTACATGTATGCTAAGAGCACTCGAGGATTCATTACATCCAGCTGACCTTTACAGAAAGGTTACTTTAGTACAGGTATCAATTACAAATAATTTTTAAGGAAACAAAATATATGGTCTTTATAGACAGGTGGTCCTTCTGTACAGGTGGTTGCTGAAGCAGGTTTCTCTGTACACCATTATACAGTCAAACCTGTCTATAGCGACCGTCCAAGGGAAACACAAAAAGTGGTCTTTGTAGACAGGTTCCTTTAGTACCGGTACATGTTTCAATGAGAAACCATTTTCAAGGGAAACAAAAAATGTAGTCTTTGTAGACAAGTGGTCACTAAAGCAGGTTTGACTGTATTATATTTCCAAATTTCCACAAAAAAATTGGCTTTCCAACTAATACAACTAATTATTGTTTCTTGGTGTTTCTCTTTGGTTCCTGTTTTTTTAATTGCTTCTGAAGGGCTGGAGCTGCATAATAATGCTGGTAGGCCTACATACTACCAGTGCAATCTTGTGAAAGCATTAAACAGACCTGGGCCCCGTTGCACAAAACTTACCATTGATGGTAACTTTGCCATTGTACATCAATCTGGGGGGGGGAGGTGTTTCACAAAGACTAAGATCGACCTAAGTTGAACTTGAACTATGGCAGGCCATTCATGCCACTGGTTGCTCTCACCATTGGTCTCTCAAGGGACGTCACAAATCTACAGAATTCACATTTTTTGATAGTTTATTATTGAAGGAAAAAACGTTATCTAAAGATTATAATTTCTAATGTTTTTTTCCTCTAATTTCGCATCCGGTTCAAGACTTTTTAAGGGCATAAATCGCCTGCCATAGTTCAAGTCCAACTTAAGTCGATCTTAGTCTTTGTGAAACACCCCCCAGGTGCTATAAAGGCACTTCAATACAACGTCCTTGTGCATTACCGTATGTCTACACAATGTACAATGTATGTGTACTACATTCTCTGCTGTGTGAAGCTGTACAGTGTATATACAGGGTATATTATAATGATCACATTAATGTGAATTATTGTACTATATGGTACATGTTGTGATGAAGGAAAATTGATTCTACCAGTACATATTCTGTCTTATCATACAACAGATGGCTTCAAATTCCGGTATCAATAACTAATGCAAGGATAAGAGTAAATTTGTCTTATATTTGCAATCATACTACAAAGCTATTACCCTGGGTAACGTAAAAATGATTAT